>BSSO01002700.1:0-18482 GCA_030267885.1 Mesembryanthemum crystallinum
TGCCAATTGATGTTGCTTGTTGTCATGAAATTGGTGTCAGGAATCTATAGTTGCTGCACTAACTAGGGGTTAAAGTGAGTATGTATGTGTTGGCTTGGATTTGGGATTCGACCTCAAATCTATTCATTTTGGGAAGTTTGTTGCCCATCTTTTAACTTTACTACTCTGTTGTTTCCTGAGTTGTTCCATTGGCCCTGTGATGGAAACCTTTGAACCCATAAGTTTAATCCTTGGAAAAAATTGAAGCATGATGCTAAGTAGATAATGCTACTTCATATGCTGTTCTTTTTCTTTAAGATATATGCTGTTCTTTTTTCTTTTCAATGTTTAAAGTGTTTGTTGTACGCTACCGGGTGGGGGGAGTTGCTTGAACTAGCGAAATACTCCAGCATCATTTAACAATTGAATGGACATCAGATGTAAATGTAATACTACTTCATCTGGAGTAGTATCTTTCATAGTAGCTTTCTATGACTCGTATGTGGTGATATCTTCAAACTCTAGTCCTGTTTGGATATCCACTACAGCTCCTTCAGCTCAATGCATATACATAAATGCCCACTCTAGATAGCTTAATTTGACACATTTTCTTTTTCAAAAAATAAAAATAAAAATAAAAATAAAAAATTGGCATGTTTTCTACAAAAGATTTATATGGACAAATTTTCGAATGCAGCAGAAATCTTTACACCCTGTTGAGGTAAAAGCATATAAATCCAACGGAAAAGATTGTCACCTAAGGAACCAACCGGAAATTGGATGCCATTCAACTCTTCTTCAAAACTTAGGATATAAACCATTCTCGGCTACAAGAATATAATCAATATATGCAAAATGATCAATCAATTACAATGGCTGGAATTGAAAGTATTTTCAATCACAAATAACATTGAATTAATGCTCTCCGTTGATCCCAAATATGCGAACCCTGTGCATATGTGGAAACTTGGCAACCACTAGTACGAAAACGGCGAGGGTGTTGAGAAAAAGCATTGGATTCTGATAGTCTGTTGTGTGAGAGGCTATTAGATACCTGTCAAAAGACACAGCATAAATCTTTCTCCGTCAGGGCATAGGATGCAATAAAGGCAATTTCTAATCTGAGCAAATAGAACTTTTCATCCACTAATGTGCAACTAGTCAGAACAAAGAACCTATATAAACAGCAATAATACAAATAACGAACACAGACGAACAACTAAAACTTGTTTCTAACTTAATAACCCGTTATTTGGCAGAGGTGCCGAAATCACCAACCCCTCTCCCCCCTCCCCCCCAACACACACACAAATTACCATCTTCACAAATTCATGTGATGTACTATTGAAATGGATAAGAGGAAACGTAGCCCCGTAGTTGAATATAAGAGGAAACTACCAAACGATGAAGCAATCACTAGATTTACCACTTATGAGACACCTTTCTCCTATTTCCCCCTTCCCTAACCAAGCTATCTTGTTCAAGGATATCAAGGTGATTATTTCTATGACTACAGGTAGGAATTACACCCTCCCCCTGTGTTTCAACTAGTGCACAACTACACGAAAACTTGGCACATCATGACAGCAGCAAGGCCGAACTAAAAAATGACCAACTACCACATAGAGGGAAAAAGACTATGAAACTTGGCACATGCAGACATAATTTGCCAGATGTAACCATGATGAAGAGCAGAAGTTAATCAGTTTTCTGCCTTAAGACAAACTCAAGACAGAGAATTGAAACTGATTGTAACACACTGACATATTTTATCCTGCTGTTTAAGAAGTTGGACACTTTGCATGAGCTCCAGGAACATGTGAATGAGTACACTAAAGCAACAACATAACCCACTAGGTAGAGACTTAAGCCTCAACATAAACATGTTTGCATGTACAACACTCATAAGACTTGTATGATAGTAATCAGGATACTCACAATACCACAGGAACAACAGTGAGAAATTTCCTATTGCGCGTAAGTTGCTTGCCATTGTCAATCTGCTCCCACCAAGTCAGCCCATTGTAGATACCCTGATCATCAGCAAAAGGTGTGCCTTTCTTCCAGTGAAAGCACTGATAAGTTACCTGAATTCACAAGCAGAATGCATTACTCAAAACTTGATCAGGACACTATTTGGAAGATATAGCAACAAAAGAGATGGAACAATGGTCCAATGAAAAGGAGGAAAACAAAATAGTTTTAGCTAGAGGTATCTTATTATCCAGTATGATAAGAAAATACAGAAAAAGTTAGGGAGACCCTGAGGGTCACCCACCCTATCTCTATCTCTATCTAAAATTTTCTCCCTATTTTTATGAGAAGATGAACCAGCAGAGATATACATGGAGAGAGTTGGTGACCCTGAGGGTCACTCTATCATTCTCCGATAATACTCACAAACTTTTGATGATTCCTCTTTTAGAACAGAGCACTGAATTTCGGAAAAAATAAAAAAAAAAATGCAGAAGGGTATAGACGAACAACCAAGACAAATCAATGAAAAAGGGCAGGAGTTGAAGTAAGAGATATGGTGTTCCTTCACATGCCATGCTTAGAAACCAACAGGTATATGAGAGATAGCCAGGCACTATAAGGCAGAAGCTTAGTAGTTAGTACCCTATAGAATGACATAAACAGAGTTTCTACAACTTGGTTGCAGAATTCAGATGATATAACCATTTCATGCTGCCTCTAAGTTTGCCCGTCATTGAACCAGCATGAATAAACAGAGGTCCAACGGCAATGACCTTATCTGGTCAGAATACACATTTTTCAAGTTTATAATTTCTGATAGTTCAGACTAGATGAGGGGTCAAACTGAATAGGGTTGGACAAGTACACAATGCTGCTAGGCTTGAAGATTGACTCTGGATCCTGAACCTAATTAGCGAAACATGCTTGTAAATTGTGAAATAAAAAATTGTGAAACTTGTCTTCGATTCAAATTAAAGAAGACTTTTGGTGCAACTAACTGAAATAGAATCAGTTACAAAACTTGATACCCAAAGGTATGCGTTATGCAATGATAACTTCATCCAATCCAAGAATGTGATCTTTCTCCTATTCATATTGTATGATTCACTCAAGTTATGGTGTGAAACCTTAATGTATCTTTTTTCAAATTTCAAATATTAAAATAACATTTCATTTTCGAGACTTGCCAATGTGCGTAATTTTTTTGGAAACTAGATAATAAAATTCTTCTGTTTTATCTTCTAGGACACTAAAATATTATGTTTTGACACTTCCTAACTTCTAAAATCTTAGTTCATAACATTTTCCCACGCCTAAACAGTTTTAAAATTAAAATATTGAAAGATAAAGAGATAAAATAAAAAAGATAAAAAAGGTCACAAAGTGCCACAATGCTCTTTCTCTCCCTTCCCTTCAAACCCCAGTAACAGCCTTTCCACCTCCAGCCCCCTCTACCAGCCATGGCCTCTCTCTTGTTTGTTTCTCTCTCACTACTATGATGACTGGATTTTAATCACAACCACATAATAGTGGTTAGTGATGGCATATCAGGGCCAGTTGGCCATTCTGTGGTCACTGGCCTGATATTGTGGGAAGGGACCTTGCGGTGGTGTTTTTTCCCATGCATCAGATTTTGCATGGTGAATCATGGCTTTGTGATGTACTGTGTTACTTGGAATCTTCATTTCACCTCAAATACATGTGTCCGACATGGGTATGGACACTTGACACTTCATTTTAGACTAAAAGATCCACAAAACTCTTCAAAAAAGTACCAATTTCCGACTTGTAGCAAGTATGAGACATAGGTGATGGGTGTCTTTCTCTCGCCCACTTTGACAAGGGTGGCAATAAGGATAAAGTTGGCGGAGACTAAGACGGTGGTGGTTACACTGGTTAGTCATCGTGGTTATGTGAGAGAAGCAATGGCAATGAAAGGGTTTAGGTGGAAGCCATGGTAATAAAAGGGTTTAGGTGGAAGCCATGGTAAGCATGCTTGGGTGGGAGGGGAGAAGAAAAGAAGAAATTTTTCTGATATGAAAAGAAAAAAGTTGACACCAACAAGTATCATAACTTGAAACCAGTGATGGCGGTAGAGATGCAAGTAGCATAGTTTTAGGGGCACTTCTTAGGGTATCAAGTTCTCAACCCCGAAAATCTCAACCATCACAAAATATCAAGTTCACAAGTATCTAGCCATTCAATCCCATTGCAAAGGCCAGCCAAACACACCTCTAATGAAAAACAGTTTTGAGCTTTGTCAAAATGAAGCATAATTATCAAGGCTCCAAGAGTCGCCTCTCCAAAAACAAAGTGATATTAGCAGCCATTTGTGAATTCTAGGAGAGTAACACATAGTTACACTAGTGACGGTTTCTTGCATTAACAATACATACTCTAAGATTAAGATCTGTCCGTTTTGGATCATTCAATAACATGAACTCCATTAGTTAGATTAGATGTTTCCTAACCTCATCAATCAACATACGGAACTTCCTCACATTCAAGTAAGCTAAAAGCATGTCTTTCATCCTAATTGGAAGAAACCGTTTGGTGATTCATTACGTCAAGGGAAATTCATTTTGGGTCACGATGTGAAGACAAAACAGTTAAAACTTATCCATCCTAAACAGCAGTGGAATCACACTAGGCGGTTCTTATTGTGTGAAAAATTTGCCAATCTCCTTGAGGTCCTTATTTAATGGCGACTTATGAAACTCTCAGTGACCAGCTAATTCCTTTCTCATTGGTTCCCAAACAATTGAAAACTTTTCAACGAATAATCAAGTTCACAAACCATCTTAGTACGGCATGTACTGGTTCAAGAGCAGCAGCGCCTCAAAACTCAGCCAATTCTCTAGGCTTGGTAAACCCATATCAGCAACCACTAAAAAACAAACCTTCAAATACAACAACTCCCCATACCAAGAACGGATTTTTCATCTGTATCTTAATCACGAAGAAAAGATATTTCCATGAAAAAAACGGAAAGAAACTCGATTCGATCTCAAAACAGATCCGAAACTCCAGTAAGGCAATCTCACATCGAAGATTTGGGCAATAGAATTTACACATATGCAATCAAACGGATAAGAAGGTAAAGGACACAAATCGGGGAAAATGGAAATTGGGGATTCGGCAAAAACCCTAAAAATCGTAATGAGAAAAAGGGAACTTACCAAGAAATGGGCGAGATGAACGATGGTCCAGGCCATGCCAGGTGAACATCCAAGGACAGAGAGCACAAGAAGCCAAGCGAAGAAGACGATGAGAATGTAGATCGTCCAAACCCCTGGATACGTAACCCACTCCGTGTTCTTGTTCAAATCCATCGTCGGCTCTGCTCTCACGTAGAACAAATTCTTCTCCATATATTCCTCTTTGATTCAATCAACAACAATTCAACGATGACGATTAATGGATGATGGATTGAAGATATTTAATGGATGATAGATGCAGCAACTTATAATATTGAGATAGTAAAGATGAAGGATCAGAAAAGTCGCTAGTATTTGACTTTGAGATTAAACCAGGAGAAATAGATGAAGATTGAAAAAAAGCTTGGATTGATAGAAATTGCAGTGGGCGTTAATGGAGGGGAAGAGGGGGGAGAGAGAGAGAGAGAGAGAGAGAGGACGCCGATGAAGGAACCAGAGGAGCAATTACGCGGGACTATAAGGCTTTCTTTTTCCTTTTTTTTTTTATATTTTTAGTTTTATCTTTTCCTTTTTCTTCTCTCTCCCCTCTCTGTTGATGTTGACTCAAAATTGATTAATCCGCTATTTCTGACTTGACCTAATTTTTGCCTCAGGAATGGATCACAGTTTAACCAATTTTTAGAGAGGTATTTGGGCCCAATCGAATGAAAACAACGGAGTATAGTACAGTATTAGTCTGTGAGATTAATTAGTTAGTCTATGAGTATTAATAACTTTATAAGACATGGTATTTCATGCCAACAACCATGTTTCCGTGTTGTTTTTCTTAGGTGGCTATAACATATTTTGATATTATTATTTTAATTCACTTGAAATTCCGTAGTATTGTTTGTTTATAATAAGATAAATGGAGATATTTGTCGGTGTATATAACTATACTTAGAGAATTATACTAGTATAAACTTTAGGAATATTGGTACATGTTTATATGTCAATCTCTCAAAGACTACGAATTTCTATATTCATCAGCATATAGTCCCCCTTTGTTTGCATGAAACTATACACACTCGAACGTAAGTATACCAACTCATACAGCAAATACGAATGAAGTTCTAATTTAAGTGACTTACATGATCTTGCTTTTATTTACACGATTTAACTCGATCTTTAATAGTTCCATAAGAGAATTATGTTATTGAACGTGAATTTGTTTCAGGCCTATAAACGGTGTATTAAGAAGTATACATTAGATCTTGAACCATAGGTAAATTCATGTATATATTCAATCTTGAACAAAAAAAATATTCCCATAGAAGAATTCCTGAGTCCACTTATTGACCATGCGCCTTAATTCTTGTATACATTATTAGATCAAACAATCCATTCACCTCTGAACAAATTATTAGAAGTTGCATTATATAAACCTTCTGCAAAATCCAACAGACAAGACGTTGCTCCCAAGGAGTTGCAGCTCATAACAATTCTTCTTTTGCTTATGGGAAGCAATTAGAACCAGCATAGAAATTAGAAAGGCATTAGAAACAAGGAAGCCAAGTATCAGACAGCCAAACCTCGCCACTTTCACACCAAAACCCAGGTATAGCTTAATTATGGCTACCAGTAGGTAGTACAGCAACCACAGATCAACAGGCTGTCTCCGCTTGAATTGGAGCACATAACCTTTTCCCTTTTCATTTATACGGAAAACAGTAGTTGTTTTGCTTAATAGCAAGTGTCAAGGCAGTAAAATGAAATTAGGGGAGGGGGAGAGGGGGGGAAGGGGGAACATGTATAACCTCCAGGGTATAAAACCAGAATTGGGGCAACAACATATGTCAGTGGGTTAAAGCTCCAAAGCTTTGATTTTAATTGTTCTACAAGTAGCAACGATGCTATAATGAGATAATACAAAGAAAAATAACTTACATTGATCCAATTTGACAAATTTGAGCCAAAAGGGAAAATCAGACGGATAAGTCAGAGCTGACAGAGCCATTGCTTACTCTGTCCAAACCCTCTACCAACCTTCTCTTGGAAGACTTGGTTCTGTAACACCATATCTCAAAAGCCTCAGTTAAATCCGGGTATTCTAACTGCTCGTTTTCCATCCAATCTGCCAATATATCAGCTTGATCACTCGATGGCAATGCCACTATTAATGAGACAATAGCTCCTTGGATGGCCTGGCATAAGTCTTCATCCATCTTGTGTGGGGAACTTGTGTCATTATTACCCACAGAATCCAGCACAGGCTTCATCTTCCGAATATAAGGTATCCATGTCCTCAACAATTGCACCCTGCAGGTTGAAGGCAAGATCACATTGCCATAGCCCACAGCATCTAGAACCTTTGCGGTGACCTCTATAAGCTTGAACTTCAACCTCCACATGACAGATTCAAATTTTCTATCTTCAACGACCCTTATAAGACTGCCAGATGTCTCATCCCATTTTGAAACGAAATCTCTCATTAAATTCATCTTCGGAAGTACATTACACAACCACTCAAGGCCGGTCAGATTATGTAATATATTACTTTCGGAGGTTTCAGAGGCAAGCTCAGAGTCGGATTGTGAAAGCAGGGAAGACAGTTCATTCTGAAATGAGGAAAACATTTGAGAAAGACCTCTTCTCACCTCTGATTTCACTTCTTCATCTGCCGTTACTAGTGGGGTGTCTTCATCTTCCCCTAGCATGTATTCAATCTGCTCTTGGGCAGACGTTCTAATTTCATCTCCAAATGGAGGGCAGGGTGCAGAAATAGACATGGCATACTGAATTGCAGCCAGGAAAACAGTTTTAGTGGAGCTCGGGTCTAGGGGATTGACCCGAGCTAGGATAGGAGTGGCCACGTGGCCGAGTTTTGGTACAATCCGTAATATCTCCTCCTCTTCCTTGTCCTCCCAAGGGACAGCTTCCAAGTAATCGACACAGCCTTGTGCTATCTCTTCGCATTGGAGAGCAACTGCAACCTGGAGAATGCCAAGAGCTGAATTTACACTTTTCCAGGAATCAACAAGCGAGTTGACAGGAAGATTGAGAAGGTTTAGGAAATCAATATGGTGATTGAAATCGACAACAGAGCAGTGAATTTCAACGCAAGAATTGGTGTTTGGGAGTGAGAGCTGATCAGTGAAGAACTTGCTCTTTGCTTTAAGGATAGAGGAGTTGAAAGAGAATAGTTTGTGAATGCCCTCGTCGTTTCTCAAGAGCACTGTGATGTCTTTGACATTCTCATCTCCAGGCTCACAACTCCTATTCAATCCAGCATTATCCATATGTGATGACTGATGGGAAACGTTTGGCAAAGATTCATGCTTTTGTGCAGCTGAACAAGTACTATCTTTCCAAGTTGAAACTGCCCAAGGGCATAACGGAAACTGCCAAATATTGCAAATTAGTCCACGGAAGTAAAGCTAGACATGATGCTAGACGCATTCTTATAAATTATCAAGCAATGATTTCCTGGCACTAGTTTGACAAATGCCTATTTGTAAATCCTAACCAGGTTATTAGAATNAAAGCTACATTGCCCAGATGATTACAACGACACCAACTCGTAAACAAGGACACTGAGCACCTGAAAGCAAATGGATCATTCCCTGCTCAATTGCTAATACATGAATTGCTCGTTGAGGCTATCTAAGCGTTGTTCAAACTTTATTAACTAGATGATTAACTATTCTATGTATTATTCAAACCAGCAGGAAGGAAAGAAATGAGGTTATACAGGTATATTATGGATAAACCAAAATTCCTAGAATCAACCTGCATTCTAAACTCGATACTCAGCAACAAATGAAGCAATAATTTTTCGAGCTTCAAGTCACAGAGGGAGCAGAGCACTAATTAACAGTTAGTAATTTCAATTTTAAATAAAAGAATTCAATCAATGCCTAAGAAATAGCATCAGACAAATCAATTGTTCTGGGAAAAAACAGATAAATGAAGAAATGCTCAAAGAAATCTGAAGCTGAGGGAGAGGAAGAGGGAGAGAAAGGGATGTACCAAAACAGATAGAAGCGAGCAGCGGTGGCGGAGGGAGGAGAGAGACGGCGGGAGACGGTGGCGGAGGTGGTGTGTAGAAGAAATGGTGGATCTAGGGTTTACAGTTTAGTACTCCACTTGGGGTATTGTCTATTGATGATGATCGATATTCGATAAGAAGCTTTTAGAAATGTAGTGCCAATCTGGTTCTCTCTTCTCTGTGATTTTTCATTTCTTTTTTGATTTTTCCCCTTTATCTATACTCCAAGTGGCTCGCGGTCGCCTGCTCAGTGGTGAGCTGGTCACTGGTGCTGATCTTTCTCTTTTTTTTTTTCTTTTTTCTTTTTTCTTTTTTTTTTCTCCTTTTTTTTCGCTTTTTTTTTTTTTTTCAAGCAGTAAAAGGGACAAATTTATAACTTCACTCCTTATAAATAGTCATCGTAGTTCATATGATGTCAATAATGTATTCTACAACCTTTCATATGTCACCTGAATGCTTATAACAGGGTACTATTGGAGAGTAGATTTTGAAGGAGAATAATCAACTACTCGTATATTTTATAGACTATAGAACACCCAATAATATGTAATATGATATCATGTGGTTAATGGATCAATGACTTTTGCATTGACTTGTTATTTGTTCAAAATTATGAACTTTTCCTACTCAAGTTAGGTGTGGCTTCTAATATGTCTTCAACTACTTCTTAGTAGTAATTTTTATAGATAAATTCTTGTTTGAGACGTATTTTATTGAATTATTAGATGAGACGCATGAATAATAAGGGTTTGTGGGTTGGGCCTAAATCCACTTGTTGAAGTTGGGTTAAGTGGTGGCCTTATTGAGACTAGTCTCATTAATGTACAAGAGAGTTACTCTTTTTATAAAAGATAAGATTTTCAATATAATTTTCTTAAATAACATAACACATATATGTGAGAGAATGTTCTAGTTTTCTTTTTCTTTCTCTATATGTGTAAATAAACAATGTTCACATAATGCATTCTCTCAGAGTATGAGTGATGATGTTGCATTCTCTATAGGATAGTAGTGATTTTTTATGAGATCTTGCATGAGTATGGAATTGCTCCCTCCTCGTAATTGTATTGTGTCGGGTACTATAATTTTCAATATTTAATTTAAATATATTGGTTATTTTTATGTTATTAATATAAATTTAGTTTTGTTCCTTCTAAATTGAATTGTACCATATTGGAAAGTGTATTTTACTTTAAAAGTATGTTATATAATACATCAAAATTAGCCACATGATATTATAGGCACACATATAGCTTTTCATTAGGGCTCTTTTCGATTTTAGCCAAGGATGACAAAATGTTACATTGATGGGTCTTTTCAATTTCAAAAACTGTTGATGGGTCAAATTATAAATGGGCCGGGCTGCAAGAACTGCTCCAAAAGTGAAATTGAAGCGTTAGACATTCTCTGCAATGACAGGTCTGTTAATTGGGGAAAACAAATACGAGTATGACTGTCGGGCTCTTCGTCTTTTGGGCTTTTTTCCCTCATCTCTAAGACAGTGGTGGGGTCCACTTGGTTTTTGGGACTTTTTGGACCAGTAAAAGTTCCTTTGGAGTTTGGGACAATAACAGTCACTCTCCCTTCTACTCCTCCATCATTGAATCATTACCTATCTCTTCACTCCCATTCTTATTGGCTTCTTCTCTCTTTCCCCCCACTAATCAAATTCTCTTGCTTCTTGGTTCGTATTGCCTTTCGACTCGGATGTTACCAACATGGATTGAAACATACTCCTTCCTACATTGGAAATTATTTGTCACTCAGTACAGATTTTAAGATATCCGAAAAAATAGATCACATTTCAATTTATTGTAGTAACAATTAGGAGTACTTTTTTAAAGTAATACAGTGAACAATTTAAATTTTAAATTAGAGAATAATATATATCATAACAGTTAAATTTGCATGAGAGATTGATTATTGATCCACTATAAGTAACAATATACATTTGGAGGTTAATTATATTGGTGATTGACTACCTTTTGGTAGCCAATGGATCAAAATGCTAAAGAACTTTATTTATTTATTTTTGTCAGACAAAGCTATGACATTTCAATTTTCTTTATTTGTGAGCCACTCATTAACTATTTTTACCCAAACAAGATAAAACAAAGAACCATTATTTGACTCACACAAAAAGAAAACAAAGCACTTACCAAAATATTATAAAAAAAAAAAATAAAAATATTTTTGACTAAATTTAATTTTTTGGCAATTGATTGTCTAACTTGGTTGGGCTAGCTACCTATAAGGCTATAACATTTGCTCATAGCTAATTAATTATTCAAGCAAACACTTCACATAAGCATTCTAGGTGAAATGCTTGAATTGACTTATGTCTTAGTAAGCTCCCTCTTTGACTTGATTACCAATGAAATGTAATGACTTTTGTTCATTAATCATACAATACAACTCACATTAAAAAACTCCATAGACGAAAAGATAAAAGAGTTGAGGAGCATACTAGGCAAACAAAATCTCGTAATGGGATTTAATTGGCCTTTTAACCAACAAATTATAAAGTGAAAAAGATCCTTTTGCTTGTTAAAAAGACACCCCACCCAAAAAAAAAAAAAAAAAAAAATATGAATGAAAAAAAGAAAAGAAACTTGATGACATAGCAAAATCTTTGGATGCCGTTGACTTGATGGTGAACGGCCATGATGAGGCGTGTGGTGTCCAAGGGAGACAGAATTATAAGCTTTTTTTGCAAGCTTAAAAAAAATGTTTTCAGAATCTTTTTTTCTTTTTTCTCTTTTGCTTGTAGTAAGAACAATAATGGGCCAACTTTAATTTGCAACTGTTAAACTGTAGTTGATGAGTTTCATGAGTAGTAGTCTTTCTCTCTTGGATGGGGCTGGTTGGACTCTCTAGAGGCAGACATTTATAATTGCACATAACAAATTAAAAACAACAAACAAACAAACAAGCTCTTAGAATGAATTGAATTGAAGATGAGATAGATAGATAGATAGATAGATGCTGGTTTTGAGAGGCATCTAATGATTTTTAAGTTAAAAAGTTTGCTTCAAATTTCAATAACTTAATGATGGAAAATGACATTGTTTGCAGATCATGGCTGGGCTTTATGAAGAGTAGGATAAGATTACGGTACTCATATTGCTGGAAAATTATGAGTACTAGTACTACTTATTAAAGGGCCGGGCCGGGCCCAACAACAAAAAGGGTACGTAGGGAGTAGTAATTAAGATTATGGGGTTCTTTTCGATTTTTGAAGAGGGGTAGGAGGGGTGGGGGCAGTTGCTTAAGTCAATATTCTCATACTTAGGACGGAGATTGTATTTTAGGGACCCATTAAGTTATTAAAATAATATAGGAGTATTATTTGATATTAGTAAGATTTTATTTGGAAGAAAGAACATTCCTTTTTGGTGATGTATGATGAAGAATTTTTCATCTTTTGGAGCCACTGCCTTGGATGCCCTTGACTCTTGCATAGTTTCAGTTTCAGAGAGAAAAGAGATCAGAGATGATGATGATGATGATGTTTGTTTGTATTAGAGGAGGTCAGGTCTCTCATCCTATCCCTTTTTATTCTCCACCACCTCTTTTCTCTCTCTTCTTGTGTTAGTGTATGTTACTAATGGGCTATCTATCTGCTGCATGGATTGATGCTTTATGATGAGCTGAAACTTCAAAGTAGGTTACTATTGTTGAGGTTGTTGAAGTTTCATCACGCAGTTTATGGGTGCGTTTATTTCAAGTGAAACTTTTGAAATGAACCAAATAGAACTAAAGTGAGATGAATAATAATATGTGAGGACAAAAAGTGAGTCCATCGTATTAACTGATGAGCTGAACGGAACTGGATAAAATAAAAATAACCTATGTTTATTTACGGAAATGAGACTAGTTGCAATATTTGGAGTAAAATATCACAGTAGTCACTGGAGAATACTACTACTAGGAGATGGTAATGCCTGTGCCTGTCGCAGACATGTTTAATGTTGCTACCTGAGTACTGTGGCCACTTAATTGGTAAAGTTAGTTATTGTGTTATTAGTATAGTGTAGATCAATAAGCAAGGCGGGGCGGGCATAAAACAAAACAAAACACATTCAATTAAGTGGGGGTTCTTCAATTCGTTCGTTCTAGCTAGTTTTTAAATTTTTAGAGGCAACAACAGTACTAGTACAGGCTTCATCATAGTAATGCACATCAAAATGTATCTATTATTGTTACTACAGTAATACTCTAAGTCTAAGTAGTACAGTAAGTTAAAAATATGTGTAAGTCGTTGGAGTGACAAAATATATCTGCTAATAATGATGTTTAATTACTTCAAAATTTGTCTCGAGGAATCAAAACTTTGCTGCTTTTTCTCGGTGAAGTAGTACTACTGTACTGTACTATATATACTACTGTAGTTGCATATAGCTGTCCGGCCACAATGCAAGTTAATTACCAGTCCACTACTTATCAGTAATCAGTGAACTACTTGTCATATGGGGTAACCCAAAGCACAATACTCCATTTATCTTATTCTTGGGCTAACAGAAAGGAATCATACTCATGTTTTTCCGGGGCCAGGTAAAAATGGAAAGGGAAAACAACCCTATATAATTGAAAGTATGTATTCTAATATACTCCGTAGAGTAGACGACATATAGTCATGTGACTAGCAAAAAAAAATTATACTGAAATGTATAATCACAAAATTATTACTTGATGCAGTGATTATCGGTTGCACCAAAGATACATATACATACGTATATTCACTAGTGCATGCATCACACACGTTGGTGTGGAGTAGCAACAAAGCTTTGTCTGATCTAACTATGTGTGAGTAACTAATAAATTAATTTGCTGTAAGGAAGATAAATTTTCAATTGAGCTAGATAAGGTCCATAATTTAAATAAGCAAGCCATCAATCAACCCAGTCATATACAAATCAAATGATGGAGATTATGTCATAAAACTAATATAATTGACCGTATTTAGTACTCTATTAATATACAAAACCTCCAGAAACTGAAATTGATGTATGTATAGTGGATGAAAAAGTGCAAAGGAAAGAAAGGGGTGAGACAAGAAGGAAATATGAGGGAGGAGATGTCCAAAATAGGAGTCAATAGTGGGGAAGTGTGTGGCAGAGAGAGAGGGTTAAGATTAGAATCGAAGACGAGTGATATATACTAGTCCCCATGTTTGCCAATTCTATAATTTAAGAAGTGGCCAAAAACCAAAATACGAAAAAGGGAAGAGAACCAAAAAAGGAGGGACAAGGAAGAAATGTTATTGAGCTGTTGCGTTGTACATACTATTACTAGTTTACTACATATACAAATTAAACAAATTATGAAAGCCTTACTAATTACTAATAGTATCACTAAATGTCTAAGAGTGTGTTCAATTCTGTCTTAAAATGCTTGAACTAAACTGAACATATAACAGAACAAAACAAAACAGAACCATCTAGTTAAAATAGGATTCGATGAGGTGAAATGAACACATTCTAAATGTATGGAGCATATAGCTGGTCACATCAGTGTTGTTAGGTAAATAAAGGTCCCCCAACTGAAGAGTAAAGGAATAGATGGATGAGGGATGTCTCTGTCTATAGTACGCAATATAATGCTGCTGCTCTGTGTATTATATACTCCATCTGTCCCACACGTACCTTAACAAAACTCCCAAAATCAAGTCCCCTACTTACCTTAACATAACTATATTTTCCACATATTCTCCCTTATTTACCCCCCACTATCCCTTACATACAATAAAAAATTATACTTTTCTCTCTCCAATCACTCTCTCTCTTCACATTAATTTAATGTTTCTCACACCCACTACCCATTAGTTTAATGTTTATCAACCAAAGGCAAAATAGTCCAAATACACCCTACTTAATTCTTGTGTGAATAGTGCAATGTTAAGGAAAGTGAGGGACGGAGGGAGTATACATGTAATATGCATGTATATTCGTTCCCCTCAATTAGCTTACTGCTTGTCCTTAAGATCAGAGTAAGAGGTCGTTTTCAATTCATCAGCCATAATTATCATGAATGAGGAGTATTAAAGTGTGGCCTGGGGTGGGAACAAAGTTATTTGGGTGCGACCAGCTGCCCCATAAATATTATGATTGCTGCTTTTCTCTAATTATTATTCACTCTGCTCTATAGCCTTACTTACTTTGCCCCTTTCATTTTTTACACCAATAATAAGCAAACCAAATCTTATTTGGGTTTTTCAAGCTTTGCTTCTAAGTGGGAACCCAGCAGCAGCATGATCTAAGTTACATACCCAATATAATGGAGGGGACCTTTATTTAAAAATAAAAAATAAAAAAATATTAATCCAAACCAACATTATAATTTGAAGTGTTTGTTTTCTATTTCGCTTCCTATAATGCATTTTCCTATAGCCTCATATATATGGATTNAATTAGAAATTATGTAGGTTTTGTCATGGAATAATAATATACGAGAGCTAGTTACTAGTTATGGCGGCTTGTAAGAAATCAAATATTCAAAATGATACTTACTATAATCAAGTATATTTCATGTATAAAAAATAATATGTGTTTATTACAAATTATGTTTTTAACTCTCACTTGTAAATGACAAACTCTCCTTAGTAACTCTTGAATTGTTGAAGTGATCATATGTAAATACACAAATCGGATACATCGCTCTAATGATGAGGTCAAATATGTTTACTTTATTAACTGAATTGGGCTAAATTGAAACCACATGCAATATGAATGATTAGTAATATGTGAGAGAAAGAATAGGTTAGTTGGAGAACTAAAATAAATTATATTGAATGCAGTATGAAAGAAATGAACATAGCCATAAAACCACCATTATAAGATTAATCTACTCACTATATATACCTAATTCTTATAAGCATCATGTAAAATTCAATCAATTTATGGTGTTTATCAACTATATTAACCAAGGCCAAGGTACTGAACCATTCTACGTACTATAATTTGAAAGATTAAGAAAAAAAAGTAAATAAAAACCTACAAGCCAAATTTAAAAGCCCATATAATTAATTAACATAGTACTCGATCGTATAATAATATACTTATTTCATAAGTATAACAAAAAAAAATCCATCAAACTAATGGAGATTCATTAGATGGCTGATGTTGATTGGTGTGGTGTAGTATCTTTGACCAGGACCTACTATCTAGCTAGTACTATTTTATTTTTACTACCAATTAAGCTAAGCCCAAAAGAACACAACAAAATTAAAGGTTCAAAACTTCAAACTCATCAACTGTGTTTTAAGATAATCCTACAGCTAAGCTAATTTTAAAATTCCAAGATGATAGAGATTATAGGCTTAAAATAGTGATGACCATAATTACTGTACCTGTTGAGGTAAATTAAAATGGAACGCATTTTGAAGGAAATAGATTGAAGCTAAGCAAGACATCCGACAAGACAATGAGTAATTATTAGTAGTATTAATTAGGGACTGGTAAAAATGTAGGCCTAAAGGGCCCTAAGCTAGTAGAGTATTGTAAAATGATGTGCCCAATAAGACTAAGAACAATTACCAAAAATTCCCTTAGCTAGGTTTTAGTTTAAGTTGCTAGCTAGGGGAATGATAGAGGTTTATATTCCGAGACAAATGCGGCCCTCGACGGGCACGATAAGTGAGGCAACTGAACTGCTAGCACAGGACTACTCATCACAACATTGTACTAGTAGGAGTAATTTTTGAATATGTGGAGTAGTTGTTTTTTTGCCGTAATTTATAGTTTCACTGTAAATCAGATGGACCAAGTATGAGAATATAGTTTTATTACAGTATAATTCAGATGAACGACGTATGAGAAAGTTTCTCATGAGTAAAGACCTGTGGTGGTGATGAGTGGAGTTAGTAGTAGTCCTCAATCATGAAAGTTGATCTCGATTATTTACAAATATCATCACAAGTAGCATTTGTGGAGGCTCGAGTATTACAGAATGGTATCAGATCAAGAATACAGTAGTATGATTTATTATATGGATCAAGTAACTATAAAAGTCATCCTTCGCTCTAATGCATGCATGTCTTATACTGTACATATAGTAATGCACCCATGTGAAAGGTGGTTTATACAATAAAGTCATTGTTTGTTGTAGAGGGTAAAAATCATACACCATTGAAGAATTGATCTGTATAGTATCATAAAACAAACTCATACTCTACTAAAACGAATTTAAAGAAGAAGCTAAGAGAGGCTGCCTATATTTAATTATTACTAATATGAAGGGTGGTGATTTTGATGGTCCTGCTGTACATGTTATTGGTAAGGTCGTCCTGGATCCCAATTACTGTCGTTTACAGCACACAACACAATACACAATACACGATAATACACAATACAGCACCGTAGCTATATAGTATATCTTTGCTTTGTCTTGATATTGTTTTTGGGAGTATGATTTAAAATCACTAGCAAACAAACATAGAAGCACAATGCAAGGTTTAATATATATATATAATCAAAGGGATTAGAGTAGTATATGGAGTAGTTTAGTAGATGTACTAGTTAATTAGATGATTGAGGAGAGCAGGAAACAAAGACTGACAGGAGGTGGCATCAGAAAATGATCCCTACAAACCCCACAATGTTTACAGTACCACTGTAATGTTTGTAGGAGTTCAGGGTCCCACTACTATATAAATGGAGTATAACTAATCACTTCATTATTTTTTATTTTTTTTAATTACAGCTCTAAGACACGTATATTAATTAAGTCTACTTAGTTTAGAGCTAGTACTTTATTAATTACAGTAATTAATTGTTGTTTGGGTTATGGAGTATAGTAGTATTAATTAGCAGTTCCCGATGGAGGGCTGCCCGCTGGGGCTGGACCAAACCCAAATAAATAAAAGAAGCTGAAATAAATAAAATGGCCAATCACCATTCAAATATTCATACCCCCTCTCCCACTAATTTGCTGTTTTCAACCTCAAACTTAACTAATGGCTTCTACTTCAACTTAGTACACTCCAGTATTATGTAGCCGGACTTGTCCTTGTTCCAAGTATTCTCAGACTCTTTAATTTTTTAAAATTCAGTAGTAGTAGTAGTAGTAGTAGCAGCAGCTTTTATCCTTCTACAAATTAGGAGTGTTGCTTACTATTATAAGGGATCCAGCGGGTATTCATGACTCTCCAAATTATTAGAGGAGACTTGTAATTGTCATCTTCATTTGATCTAAATAAACCCTTTGTGGACTATGAGCTCCATGGGAGCAGCTGAAAATCGAGCGACGCATCAACACTCAGCGTTTTCTTTTGCTATATATACTTGCTTATATGTGCATTTTTGTGCATGCTATATATATTATTCTTACAGTGTGATAATTAT
>BSSO01002701.1:0-18478 GCA_030267885.1 Mesembryanthemum crystallinum
GGTGGATATGGATAGAGCTAGCATTTACGTGAATTTCTAAGGGACCGGTTCAAGCTTGTTTGCCGGTTTGGTCCATGAGGGAAAAAAATCATGCTAAGCCCAACCAATGTCTGGTGCAAGCCCACTTTTAAACAGTTTTAGTTAATACTGACTTTTCCAAACCTTGTCGTACTCTTTAGCTACACGATATTGTTCATATTTTTGCTTGGTGAAGTGAAGTTTTATGCTTTGATTGTTTATCAACCCAGAGAAAAAAAAAAAAAAAAAAAGAAAAAAAAAAGAAGAAGAAACAATAGAAACTATGATTATAAGCTGGGAAAGTGACAGGGGAAAAATCCAATAAAGTCCCCCATAAGACTGTGCTTTTGCCTGGGCCATTAATAGGGGGTGGTGGTGAGAATCAAATTCTGATAAATTAAAAAGGTTTGAAAGCTGAGGTTGATGGTGAAGCCCTATTTTTTTTTTTTTTTGAGGTAGTCTATTTTTGGTATACCTACTTATTAAAGTATCCCTTCCCATTGGCTCATCAAGACTTGCTATTTTTGGAAAAGTTTCATCTTTTAACCATCAACACCACCACCACTGTTCATTGGCCATTAGATCATTACATGGGTTGGCTTGTCATTTTCCATTGCATTTAGTGGGTCCACACACCTCAACAAATCATCAATTTTTCATCAAATTCACACTATGTATCATAATGTATTAATAACCTTATTTAATTGATTATTATGAAACAAAAATTCATGATGATTTTGGGCAATGATAGGAATAGGGAAGATTAATGAGAACATTAAGAATACCATAAGAACAAATACTTATATGACTTTATTTGATATTCATATCACAAATTTCACTGATGGAATTAGGGGAGACTAACAGGGGTGATGGTTCCTCCAAGTTCTTGAAAATCTATGTATAAAATAGTGTTTATGACAATTATTATCTTAATGAAGCCCAAATAATGATAGGTTGTTGATGTGTTTTGCCCCCTCTATATACTAATTTTCTGGTTTCTCCATTTTTTTTTATTTTTTTTTTTGGTTTTTGTTTTATAATCTCTCTTTTTTACCTTTTATCTTGAAGTGAAGGTACAGTTGTACTATGAATTACTCCACAAGAATTTTCATCATAAACAAAATTATGACATAAAGTCAATTTGCTAATGATAATATGACATCAAAGCACCATGATAGCAAGGGTGATGTCTTATTTCTTATGAGAATTTTATATTATGGGTCTGTCAAAACCAGAACGAAAATAGTTAGTTGCCCCATTTGAGGTACTTAATGATGCACTAGCATGAGTAAATTTGTAGTAGTAGATAAGATAAATTTTATTTGATAACTTTTTTAACAAAAAAAAAAAAAAACAAATAGATATTTACTCATTCATTATTAAAAGCATCAATTCATTTTCCATATCAAAATACGATTTGATGTCCTTATCTTATCTCTTTAATGACAAATGTGTATGCAGTCAATGTGTTTGGACTTGGTCCAAGTTACACTTAAATTGAACATTTTATTAGTGATGAACGTGTTTCTCGTATATATCAACGAGACCACAAGAGATATTATTACTACATATATCATCTAAGATCACATTATAAATATGAGGACCTATCTATAAGAAAATACTACACTGGAGATTTTACAAGCTATGTCAGAAAATGAAGAAACAACTCTATGAGATTAATAATGTTAGCATTATGCTCTACATATCTTTGCATTATTGATAAAAATTTACAAATAATGTGATGATTGTGGACCATCTTATAAATTTTGTGCTGCCAAAAATTATAGGATAGCTAGGTAGTCATTGGTCATCATTTCATGTCATGCCTTAATGTACTATCCTAGTATAACCCAAGGTCCTTACAAGTTTCTTATACTGCTCTGACCCTGCAAACTCTAGTTTCCCCTGCCACTAAAATCATGCTCCATGTGACCTACCCTGATTTATTCCCCTAATTTCTCTTGGTTGGACCCCCCCTTTTTTTCCAACAAAAAAGACAGAAAAATAATGAGAAGCAAAATTGGCAGTTATTGGTAGATAATCTTATCATCAATTTCAAGGTCAGTGTAATTTTGTTTTTTATTAAAATTAACAAAAAAACAATAAATTTCACTTTTGCTTTTCTTGGTTCTTTTGCGTTGTAATGTACATTACACTTTTTCTTTTTAGAGATTTTTATTTCATAAGATCACTCGGATTCTTAAATACATCCAATCATATTTCTTTTGTTAACCTGCTAAAGAAATGGAAACGAAAGTAAAATGGAAAGAATGGTTAGCTAGTATCGCCATTGATCATTGTATTGAGTATCTCATTACTACATGTTGAAATTAACGTGTGTTGAATGATTCTTATCAATGAAGATTTAGCGATGCAATAATATAAAGGGAATATAATCGAACTAAAACTTATTAATTAACACAAGTAAGCCAAATACTTTAGGACAATTATTATATTGATTTTTTTTTTTAAAAACCAAATAATTTAGAAATATGAGCTCATTGAAATTTACTCAATTTGTTTTTTTGATTTTATTTGATTTTTGTAAGCAACGACCACCAACATTTTTTTCCCTTTTTAAACTATGCATAATGAGGTGAAATTTTCTATAGTACCCCCTACATTTTTTCCCCTACTATCAACAGGGTAAGTTATATAAAGGCCAGCTGATCTGATGGCGCATAAAAGTGATTATGTCGAGTACCTAGTTTGGCTAGTTAAAGGCCAATAATTAACCTAATACGTGACATCCTTAATTCATAGCAAGTACAATAGGATGCATGACAACATGAGTCTTGTCATCGTCTATTAGCATCTAGTCATATACTCTATGAACTATAGCCAAACAACATATTAGCATTGTGGTCTTTGCTAAAGTTATACTGCAACTTATATACACCAAGTCAGGGTTCAAAATTCATGGAGAGCACCAACACGAATACTCGAGGCCTATAACACATAGTGATATCCAGATTAAAGATCAAATTCAACATCAACTCATTAAGGGTCATATATTAATCAATGATTGTCGAATTTATATTACTATACTTGGCAGTAATAATTATACTTTAACCTGTTGTTATAAATTATTTATGAGGTGCCCTAATAATTAAGATCGACCGAATTAACCGATAATATAGGCTTTATAGTATTATGTATTTACACGAGAAATAGGAGAGGTGAATCAAAACAATTTTCAGTTGATAATCAAAATATTTTTCAGTATTAATCAAAAATGATAATGAGAATCCCCTGTAAATGTAATGATGGTGTACTGCTGGTACCTGCTACTGCAAGAGGACCACATGATCAAAAAATAGACCACCAACTTTGTTTGGATAACTCTATATTGTTTGGCTTTTCTAGTAGAGCCAGTTCAAGACAACCAGCCAAGATAGCTCAAGATTCATAGAGTGTTCCACATTAGACTCTCTAATTAGAATTTGAGAGTTTTGCACCAAAATAGATATACTATATATTATACAAGAAATATGATTTGATTTTCCATTCAGGTGAAAATCTCTTTCTTACATATGATTTACCCAAATTAATGAGGCATTGCACTTAGCTATTAATAAAAGTTGTACATTCTACCTGGTCATGGAGAGAATCGCTTTTTATTCGATGGTGACCGAGTAACGTAACTTGAATGGGCTTATTGGGTTATGACAAATAGTTAGGTGTCCTACTGGTGATACTACAGGTTTATTCCATGAGTAAATATTTTTTTTCTGTAAATATATTAATTTATATAGATCGAACATTGTATCGTCCATAACTGCTAATTTATTTATAGAAATGCATCATTCATTGCCCCTAATTGTACACCTAACTATTTCCAAGGGAAATACTAGGGCTTTGCTTTGATGAAGTTCGTATGTGTTTGTTTACAAACTGAAGGAATTTCTCCAACCCTATGAGACTGCACCATTAATAATGAAAGTAAAAGTAACCTATACTATTTTCTTTTTCTTTTTTTTTTGTCTGAAATTAGTCATTACTCTATATAGCAACAATTCAAACTTAATTACTGTACTATAAAATGTAAAAGATCTCAAACTTAAGAATTTATTCCATATCTAATTAAGTAATACTCTTTATTATTCATCCCACTCATCACTAGTCAAGTAGTCATGTAACAACAAAAATAATTGAGGTCAATATTGGACATACAACTACAATTCATTTTCAAGCATCCTATTTTTTTTTTTCTTTTTTTAATATAGACACATGACTATATTTGAATGACTTGTGACTATGATAATGATTCAAGTTATTATAAGTTATATTGTCAAATATCTGGATATGTTCTTTTCGTCTTATTTTTGTTGGAACCCAACAGCAAATCCCAACAATTTCCAACAAACTCTAGCAATTAATAAAACAGCTTATCTCTAATGAGACCAGTCTCAGTGAGTTCACCACTTAACCCAACTTCAATAAGTGGTTCTAGGTCCAACTCACAAACCTTTATCATTCATGCGTCTCATCTAAAATTCGATGAGACACGTCTCAAACAAGAATTTGCCTTAATAAAAAGTTCCATCAATCTCCAACAACTGCCAGCAAACGATAAAAGATTTCCAACACGTTAGAGACACGAAAATCAACAATTTCAACAAATCCCAACATTTCCCATATACTCCATATAAATTTGCAACTTAATTTGCATTACCTAACTGACATATATTACAGTTCAGGAAGATAACGTGGTAATCTTAAAGAGGCATAAACTGGAAAAAGACGTGGTATACAAAACAAACAGACATCCTACTGCTGAAATTAATGTAGATCATACAATTGAATACCTAGTACAAGCTCATTACTCCTTCCATCTAATAATCTAAGATCTAACACGTACAATATTAAGGCAAACTAGTTTTTGTCATTATTAGAAGAAAATCAGAGAAAAGTAAGCTTTTTTTACAATGGAACTATAAGCTCTTAAACTCCACATTTTGGCAAGAAAGTCTTAATTACATGAATAGTTTTCTCGTTCGATAGTTATAAATGGTAAGGAATTGAAAATTAAGCTATATCTATATAGCTTGATTCATTATATTTCATGCAATTTTCTACAAACAAAAGTTGGGACAAACTACAGTATTATTGTGAGACACAATTGAAAATATAATGGCCTGGTCTCAAAGGAAATGATCATAATACGCTTGTTTATTGGTGACCTCGTCAACAATTCTATGTTTTCGTCACATGGATTACATTGAACTAGAACTGAATTGATCAACTATCAACAATTGTAAGGTTTTGATATCAATTATTGCATGATTTTTGTTTGGTAGCTACGATATACTACTATCAGCAACCACAGATATACCTAGTTTAAAAGTTTCTCAACAAATTTCCAGAAGATTTATACCACGAACTTAAAATTGAAATCTATATGTATTGATCTTTACGCCCCCTTTACACTTGAGAAAAAAAGAACCCACTTCCTCNGAAAAGAGAAGAATTGATACCAAAAATGTAGAAAGTGTCTGTTGGCACTGAAATTGGTGTTTATGCAAAAATATGGAAGGGCAACAACAACAAAGAGAGAGCATTAGCTAAGCATGCTCCCAAAACCCAACCCAACCCAACAAAAAAAACCCACCCCTTCATATATAATTTCTGTTCTGTCATAGCCATTTTTACATTTCTGCTCCCAAAAGTTAACTTGTTAGAGAGAGAAAGTGAAAGCAAAGGGAGGAAATTGAATTTGAAGAAGGTAAGGAATAATAACAACATCAACAATGGGGAGAGGAAAAGTTGAGCTGAAGAGGATAGAAAACAACATTAGCAGACAAGTGACATTCTCAAAGAGAAGAACTGGTCTCATCAAGAAAGCTAGAGAGCTCTCCATTCTCTGTGATGCCGAAATCGGCCTCATAGTCTTCTCCTCTCGAGGCAAACTCTACGAATTCAGCAGCATTGAGTATTTCTCTCTCTCTTTCCCATTCCCATTCCCATTCCCATATCCATTTCTTGATTCTTTGAAGCTCAATGGAATAAATAAATAAATTTATTTTTATTTTTTTAATGTTTTTTTTGGCCAATGGGAGATCGACATGTGGAAGATCTAGGGTTTCCTTTCTTCTCTTTTGAAGCACAGAGAAAAAGAGGCAAAATCAGAAATTGTTTTTTGATGGGTTGAGTGTGAGTGTTATTTTGTAGCTACTATTTATGTGAAAGTTTTTGGGGAGAGTTTTTGTGATAAACATTAGGGAATGTTTCACCAAAATATATAGGGTAATAATATTTTTCTGGGTTTTTGTACTTGTACTGCTCATATTTAAATAGGGATTTGATTTTATTCAGTGCTATATAGCTACTGTTATGGATTGTGGGATGATTTTTTTTTTTTTTAAATTTTTTTGGTGAATGTGGGATATGTTCAATTCAAATGAATTTAATTGGGTTGTGTCAGAAAGATTTAATTTGGGTTTGATGTGATTTTCCTGGGATTTGATCTCTTACAATGTTGGTGTTTGTTCATATGCTCATAATTTCCCTAAACTGTGTAATTTGACCATCTGCAATTTCTTGCTTGTTTGGTCACTTTTTGCGCAAGCAACACTTCTCTTTTGTCCCCTCAATATCAATCACCAAATCAAAAATTATAAAAATGGGTATTAATTATCATATATTTCCCTTTATTTATCATTATTCAAAAAGTAAGTTATTTTCTTTATTATTGTTGGTGCATTTGAGTAATAACTTACATACTCTAGTACTTTTTTTTTTTTTTTTTTTTGAGTGTTGAATGATCAACTTAATTCTTTTTCCTTCCTAGTTAGCCGAAATTACAACCATTGAGTTAATTCCATTAATAAAGCATACAAAAACACTAAAATTTTCAAAAATAAAAAATATATATATATATACACACTCTTTAGCTTCATTTAATTCAAGGAACTAGCAGTCGCCAAAAAAAAAAAAAATCAAGGAACTAGCAAACAGATCTCACAACATAGCAATTGCATGAAAATTTTTGTTTTCTTTCTTTTAGTTTTTATTTTGAGTACAGTGTTAATAATTAATGAACTTCATTTCTTCCAATTGAACCGAATTTACAACCAAGGAGTTAATGCCATTGATAAAGCATACAAAACACTCAAAATTTAAAAACTTATCTAATTTTTCCCCATCTATTTCATTTCAGTTAAGGAGCTAGCAAACAAAATCTCAAAACTTAGCGGTTGCTTAGGAGTTTTGCACATAATAATCGTATATTGTTTTTATCATAATGTAGTTTAATTAGCCCTCCTTTTGTTCATGTGCATGGTTAAGAAGGTAGTTTTCAACTGTTTACACAATAATTAACCTAAAATATTAAGTAATTTCTTGACAACTTTAAATAATGATTATCCTAAACAACAATATAAAAGACAATAAATGATCTAATAATTATGTTATACTCTTGCATTATGTCTTTTTTCCCTTAAGGGTGTATATATGGAGATGGTACTGATCAGCTACATATATAGTCTGGCCTGGGATGGGATATATAGATCAAATTAACGATGCACATAACATTAATCTGTAATTGTGTTCTTAATCTTTCTTCCCTCGCTCGCCTTTTATATGCAGTTGCCTTCCGAAAACCATTGAGAGGTACCAGCGCGGCTGCACCTACAGTCACCATCACCATCAAGACCACCATGCCATTGCAGCTGCTCAAACACAGGTTTGGTTTCAACCATGTTGTTAATTATTATATGATCTTGTACTCATAAGGTGTTTATAGGGTTCTTATTATATGTTGGTAGGTCATAATACAATGCTTTAATTTAATTAGCCAATAAATCATGTTCATAGCTTGAAGCTATTTATTCATCATTCCATCCTACGATAATCATGGCATTATTTGTTTCAAATGTTATCTGTAATTACTGATATGATACACTACTAATTACTTAATTAGCTCTATATATAGTCCAAGTATACATAACACGCTTCTGCACAAATTGTGCTCCTCGACTTCTTTGGAACATCGGAAGTTTTCATCAGTATCGACCTGAAATAGTTGCCACATAGTAACAATCCCTCAAAATTAAAGATTTTTAGTATCATTGTAACCAAAAACTTTTCTGATTTCATGAGAGTGATCAACCATAAATTTATTTCTTGCGTTATTGGATTTGGTGCTCACTTTATAATATTTTTCTCCAAAAGCAATAATGAGGGAGGGATAATATACTACTCTAGTACTAATTGTTTCAATTTTTCATTTGATTCACAGAGTTGGTGCCAGGAGATTGCTCACTTGGAGTCTAAATGTGAATCTTTGAAGCGAGTACAAAGGTTTAAATACTTGCAATACATATTAAGTTCCTTGGTCACTATCAATTAGTATTAGCAAACTGAATTACAGAAATGGTGTTTATAGGACAAGAACTAAAACATTTGGAGATTAATAGACCATAAATCTGTCTTCAACTGTTCATTGATAATATCATATAGATGCATATATATATATGTACATGCTTGGAGATTCATGATTTCGTCGACCTAATTTGTCTGTGTCCGTTGATGGTTTAGGCATATGCTTGGAGAAGATCTGGGATCTTTGAATCTGAAAGAGTTGCAAAATCTTGAGAAGCAACTTGAAGCAGCTCTTGCTCGGACCAGGCAAAGGAAGGTATGTTACATATATATGCCCCCATCATAGATCACTCACTTCCTCATTTGAATGTTAATATTTCAAGCAATGTAAAGAAATGAACCATATATATATCATTGCGTGCCCATATGAACATTACAATCTAGAGAAAAAGGAGCTCCATATACAAGATAGAAGTTGAAAAAACGTTTCTAAGAAAATGACTTAAACCATGTTCATTTCAATTAAACAACGTTGAAATTCAAATTCAACTAAATGAATAGTAATATGTGAGACGAATAGTAATGACAAATTGAACAAAGCCTTAACCTACTATCGGAACTATACTTATCTTATTTTTCTTTTCAGTTCAAACGCAGTATAAGGCGATGTGGATGGGTTTAGAATGTCTTAGAAATAATCTTCATAAGCTTTATTTGTTGTCCTACAACCTGTTTTTGTGTGTGCTGTGACACAAACAAAATCTGACCATATATATGGATATCAAACAGTAAAAGGACTTTGGGGATTAATATTCACTATCCTAAAGGTGAATTGTGATGTTGATGCATTCACTGTTGAATTTTCTCAGTTTGATATTTCTTGGCTAAGGAATCAAGTAGGCTTTTATCTATCATAGGATAGTCTAGTTGATGGACTTGAGTGTTTTTCCCAAATTCATGCACCTACTTGAAGATCAGACCCTATGCAGGATACAGTGATAACTGGGAGTCCTTTTACTTCAATTTCTTCAACAAAATGTGGGACAAAGAAATTTTTTTTACAACTGTCAAAATTGTTCTAACATATTAACACATATACAAGCTAAATATGCAATATATGCTTAATAACAGGCACAGCTGATGTCTGAGCAAATGGAGGCACTTCGCAGATCAGTAAGGAGAAACTTATTACTGTTGTTTTCGTTTGCTCTCGTTCTTTGAATTCCTGGAATGCTTGCTAAGATTTTGCCTATATTGTTCGTTTTGTTGAATCAGGAGCGCAAGCTTGGCGACCTCAACAAGGAACTGAAGCTCAAGGTTTAATTTCCGTTTAGCCTTTGAAAAATATATACTCCTCCTGGTTATGAATAATCTTTATGCCACAATGACCCTTTCTTATTGCAGAATAACTTTTCTCAAATGATGAAATTTTCAGGTAGGGGATGGACATGCTTTTAGGCAGCAAATAGTAGCAGATTCAACTGGTTGTATCCCGTATTTACCTCCCTCTCAATCAGTTGGCTTCGAATGCGACCCAGCTGCTTTGCAGATTGGATACAAACCCGAGCCTATAGTTCTCGAAATTGGGTATGTACTCTCTCCATCTCAAAAATAGTCATCGTGACTATTTTTTTATTTACCTCGAAGATTTTAAGATGGTTTTTCAACTTATACATGAACAGGTATCCTCCCCAGTATGCATCTCATGACGACGAGGGACCATCAAATCCAAGGGGCAGCTTGGCCAATGAGACTACAAACTTCCATCAAGCTGGGTGGTTGCTTTAAGCTGATCTCCTTTCAGCTCAATTATAATATATGATGTTATCATATACTTAAAAATTATATATTATATATGCTGATTTATATCATCATCAAGCTAGCTGCATGATTCTATTAGATGAAGGTCTTCATTTAGAATGATAAACTTCTATAAACTTATAGTTCTTACTAAGAAAATTAAATGATATGCTTTTGCCTAGGTTTTGATCTCATCCTCCTTGCTGGCAGTAAATAGATGTGGTCTTTTGGTATAGTAGTTACATAGAGGAGGGTGAAGTGACAAGAATTGACTATGTTTCATCTTGCTTTTGTATTGTGATTGTGAAACTGAAGCACATTATATATATATGAAGTATACATAAATATAACTACACATATGTTGAATGGTTTTGCTCAAGATTGAGCTTGTTGTCTTGTCACTTGCAATTTTTATTTTTATTTTTAGTTATACGATCATTCAGGGGCGAGTTGTGGAGGTTGGCTTGAGCATACTCTTTTTTCTTCTTGTGTATGGTCACTCCCATGCACAAAACTCCAGTGAGCATGCATACTCCAGTAGGCTTATTTCATTCACTCTTTGGGTCAAATACAATAGTTTAGGAACAGAAAAGGGTCCATCCCTCTGTCTTTAAAGTAGATCCGGCAGTCGGGTCGTTTGGATCAGTTTCAATTCGGGTCAATGCAGATCAGGTCATTCCTTTTTTGATCAATATGTAAATAAATTTGGTCGGTTCGCATTGGATCAGTACACTTTCTGTTCAGGTTAGTTTGGTTTAGGTTTGGGTCGGTTCATTCAATTAGGGTAATTAGGACCAGGTCAATTTCGCCAGGTCTAATTTGAAGTAGTGCCCAGTGTATGCAGCAACTGATGAATGTTAAAATACAATGTACTAGTATGCAGCAACTGATGAATGTTAGAACCCCGAAGGCGAACAAGCTGAAGGTGAGCATAATAGAGAAGAGTAACGGAGAGAGGGAAGTAGACATGTAGTAATCTGTAAATGGGTACCTGTTCAGTGTTTAGTTGTTTACCAATCCAACCTGGTTGAATCGGTACTGGGTTGGCTCGTTTAGTACCAGGGCCATTACGGATTAAATTGGGACGGTTCATCTGGCCTAATGGGAAACTCTTGATGATTCTAAGGGTACATTTATTCTCATGTAAAAATTTGGCCATCTTAGTACTGGGTTCCTCATCATAAGTCACAACTATTTGGACAGAAACTCGAACTCACAAAAGCTGTAGACTTCTTTTGTAGCTCGAATATGTTAATTGCTTTCTCATTCCAACAATCATTGTGATTAGGTAAATAAGACCGTTTTTCCTTTAGGTAAGTTTTCTTCCCCCAACAAATCAGGCTATGTTCATTTCAATTGAATCATGCTGAACTAAAATGAATAAAACCTGAATGAATAGCGCGATATGTGAGAAAATGTAAGTTGCGAAATTGACTGAACTTAATACCTATCATGAAATGAACCTTGACTTATAGCCAGCTCCTTCATGGAGAAAGTGACAAGCCTCTTCCAAAATCAGTCAATTAAAAGTAGGCATATCATCCTAGGCCGCTTGCAAACAAACTCTTTTTTCTTTTTTTCTTCAAAAAGGTAGTCTAAAATGAGAAATTGGATGCACCTCCTCTACAAAGCAAACAATTAGAAAGAATTAAATGACCCAACAAAAATTGTGTTCGCAAACCATGGCACTCGATCAAAAAGCTCTGGAGGTTGATGAAAAGAGTGGGCTAATGGACCCTCGAATGGACTCATGTACCAAAGCTACGATCTCCAGCATCCCCAAGTCCCGGAATAATGAACCTGTAAATGAATAATCAACACAATATGGTGAAAGCTTATTATAAAAGGCAGCAGGAAGACATTTTGTTGATTGGGCTATCGCCTACCCTTTTTCATTGAGAATTTCGTCAATGGTTCCTGTGTATATGTGAAGCCTGAAAAGAATAAGATGAACTGTAAGAATCACCAGGTACATTTATCAGTTTCCGATCATTAAAAACGACAACTTTCATACCCAGGGAACTTCTCACTGAGCTTTTGGAGTGCTGGAGGACACGCTAAAGCTGATATCTGCAAATCATTTAGTTTACACGACCTGAGTGATTGTATTCAAAACACCGAAATATCACAGACGATCATCCCACCCCTTGATTATGAAATGTTCATGCATACAAGAGAAAAACAAAGAGTACATAGAACAGCATAGTGAAAGTGCTAGTATATCTTTAACAATAGTGCAAGTGTGCAACTATATAAGGCCCACATAGGCAACTATGTACAGGTTATCATCTGAAATTTGGCAAAAAGAAAGGAAAGATGTTCTGGAAAAGTTGCAAGGTTATCATCCAAGAATTGAAACTACAAATTCATGGCAACGTGTGGAGTACACAAGGAATTGCTAGGGTACACAGCAGACTAACAACAGGGCTGAACCCATATTATCTATATGAGACAATAACATAGGACATACCACTTTTATTTGCTTGTTCCCCACACCACGCTCCTTTACAAGCTCAATAGCTTTAATAATTGTTCCACCTGAATTTTTGAATTATAAATAACTTTAAAACCTTTTCCTACATCAAGATTCAGTTCATAGAATATAAACAAGAACAGATCACTTATTAAAATTGTTCATGCAAAGGATTTGGAAATGTAGAAAGAGCAATAGATAAAAAAAATCATGCTTCAGACATGTTTACAGAGACAGAAGAAGAAAGAGAGGAAAATCAAAACTTGGAATAATATCTGCTAACCACCCATCAATACATAACATGATAAGGCTGTACAAAGTGCTTAGGAGGGGAGCGGGATTCATAGTAGAATTTGAAGAGCCAAGAAAAGGTCTTCAATGAACATTTCTAAAAATTTCAGCAAATGTGCACATCTAAAAATTTCTTCAGTATGTTTCCAATTGAAAAGTTGCGTTCAATGATAAATGATATGCGTGAGTTCACAACAGTGAATGTCTCTTATGATAAGAATAATATTAGTAAATTTGAAATTAAATCTCTTCATACAATGAACCAAAAAATATTCAGCAAAAACAAAATCAGAACTTCAAGACTTTTGTAGTATATTTTATTCATCAGAGAAAAGTGTCTGAAGAACAAACTTTGTTTCCCATGCAGTTCTCTACAAAAACATTAGGCAGTGAAAAAGTTTTGACCTAGTAAACCTGTGTGCATGCAAGGATTGGTCTCATGAAAGAGCTTCTTTCATTTAGGTCTGACAATAAAATTATCAGGTAGATGAATGGAAATGCTCCAGTAGTAGCATATTGAATAAAACATCATATTATTCGCATTGACAAAGAAATCATAATCTGACTAACAGTTTCAGAAGCTAAAGGCAAGAACAAGTGAATTGTTGAACCTGTAGCCAGCATTGGATCAACAACAAATACTCGAGCTCCTTCAGGGAACTTCTCAGGCAACCTGAAACACAAGATGATTTGGGCTAAAGTAAATACAGTTGGGTATCAAAGCAGTCATATGCAGTGAAAGTTGGATACGTGCATGTGCTAGGAGTGTAACAAACACACACGTATTGGTACACAGTTTTACACGAACGAAAATGGCATCATAGAACACAAAAAACAAAAGCTTTGAAGTATTCTCTCCTTTTGGAGGGCTTGCCACTTAAATGGGACAAAAAAGAGAACAACCTCATCCTTCCAGAAAAGAATCTTACTTATTCAAATAGACAGTTGGCAGAAGCGTCTCCTCATCTCTGCTGACCCCTTAAACATGAGAAACAATTATCAGAACTACTTTTTCCAGAGGTGAATAGGATCAAAGAAGAGACCAACCGTATAAGAGAAAGGTAAAAAAAAAAACATATAGCACAATCAATAAAAAAGTAGTAAGGAGCAGCCCTTTGTCTTGATGCTCTCTATAAACCTAGTAGACTGCATACCGAGATGATATGTCTTTGCTGCTGGCAGAACTGAAGCTGCATGCTCTGCAAGTGCAAGACCAGCTCTTAGAATTGGAACAACCTGCAACAAAACATGTTAGTAGATGGTAACTAAAAGAGCTAACACAAGCTTCAAGAGCCAAAACAGTAGAATATTGCGAATATGCAATACTCCAATGGTATGGTAACAAACTTAGCATTTTTAGAATACAATCCAGAGGAAAAGAAAAGGAAGCAAAACACATCCATTGATAGCATTTAGAGGTTAGCTTCGACAAAGTTATAATTTTGCTCCATCACATAAAGAGTTTCCCTGCAGTGCCCACATAACGTATGTATCGACACCCCTACTAAGCTTGCAAGAAAAAACCTCAAGCTGCGGACAACTGTTCTTACATTGGAGTAGTGAATTGAATTGACTTAAACATGACCAAGAAACAGAGCAATGATGTAAATTCTGTGCATGGAAAAGTATTGTCCTCCTGCAGCTAGTGGTTTTCCTCTCTTCTTTTTCCTTTTTTAATCTAAAGATCTACCATAATATTTCCCTAGAGCCTTTCATAAGGATTCTACCTACAGCAGAATACAAGTGTCAGCTACATACAGCAGAGATGTTGTTTGTGTAAAACCTGGAATAAGGCAATGACTAGCATATTACCTCATAACAATAAAGTACCGGGCACTTAGAAAGGTCTGATAGCTCTTTCAGATGAAATTGAATCTTGAAATAGTTATATCGCTCCTGACTCCCTGATAGTTACAAATTGCTCATNGTTGTGAAATGCAAAAACACAACAGCATGCATAATATATAGTTATGCAAACGTAATTTTGATTGTAGTCCAATAAAGAAGCATCAAAGGAAGTAAAATAGATAGTTATGCAAGCATATGACTGGTATTTATGGCCTAAGGTTATAACCCCATGTAGTGAAGGCAAAAACAAACAAATCATGTACTCACCACAACGGGCTCCCTTGGATCAATAAATTCAACATTCGCAACAGCCAAAGGTGTTTGAATTTCTCCAGTAATGGTAGGCTGGAAGGAAAGAAATTCAACCAAGTTAAAGAGAAACCAATAGGTTGTAGATGAAGACTAAAGAGTGTACATCTATCATAGAGGAAGGACTCACCAACCAATCCCTTGAAGCTTCATATATAAGTAGTCTTCCCAACTCAGCCATTGCATTCTCTATGAGAAAACATCAAATCAAAATGATGAGAGTGTGCCAACTAACATACCCGTTTCAAAGACACATTTGGGAGAAAACTGTAAAGAGAGAAATATGAAAAAAGAACCTGAAGCTGGCTGATTTTTTCATAAGCAACATGAGTTTATTTTTATTTGAAACCTAGAATTATCACTGTACTTCAGATCTCATTTTTCATGGCTTTCAATCTCGGCACAAGTTTTTTTAGACATTAACAACTTCATGGATTTCAATCTTCATTATAAAATCTAGACTGCTGATATGCTATTCTTCCAAGCAAAAGAACATTGAAAGTCCATTTGAAATTCTTTATCATTGCAATGCATGTCGTCATACAAAGAGTGGAGTGGTTTTGCACATGCTCAAGAAGCACTCACCTTTTACATCAAATGAGGAAAGAGTTGCCAGATAATACAGAGAATAATGCATCACTTTCTCTTAAACAGCTTATCATAGTCTCATAAACATCTATGATAATCCTCCCAAAGGTTACTACTGAACCAACCCAAGTTGGAATAAAAAGGTTGATTACTTGAAATACAACAAAATCCTAGAAGATGGGAGACTAATTGGCATCAAAGATGTATGCTCACGCAGTAGTCCCTTTTTAACAAATATACTAAGATTTTACTAGAAATTTCACTAGCTCAAGCAACTAGAATTTGCAGCTGAAGTATTTTTTTTTTTTACCAAAACAAGCATTTGTTGACAGCAACAAAGGCAATTCATTTGTCCAAGCAGAAAAATGCACTCAAGTCACGTTTTTTTTTTTTTTTTTTTTTGGCAAATTAGTCTTTGAACTACGCTAAATTCTCAACCCTTTTTAGTACAACTCCGAAAAAAGATAGTAGTACATTCTAAAATATCTCAATAAATGTAAGCATACATTCTATATGTTGGTATACAAATTTGATAACTACTTTGCAAACTATAAACTAGTTCCAAATCAAATATTTACTGTTTGGATTGACTTAAGTATAAAAATTCGAAATTCCAGTTTAAACAATCTAATGTTGGTAAACCAAAAATTGGGTAATACTTGGTAAAGTCCTTGTCACTTTGCAAATCTATCCTAGAACAATAACTTGAGTGCATGCAGAGCTCAAATTGCCACATTCCAGCAAACAAGAAGCAATGGTGAACTATAATCAACTTGAACACAGGTAATAGTCCTCAATCTAACCATTCACAGCCAAATTACGACAATTACCAATAAACCAAATCAAAAAATATACAAAACCCACTCACTGAAAACGGGGCAAGGGGTTTGCTCATTCCTGAGTGTGGATACCCAGTGCTTGATCAACGGATGAGGAGGAACAAAAACCTGCAAAAACACTCAAAATTTCACCAAAATTTGAAAAACCCAGATCAAAAAAACGAATTTTATCGAGAACCCATGTGCCAAACACAAGAATTAACCCAACAAAATCCAGAATTAACCCACTAAAACCCAGAATTAACTTCAGCAAAATGAAGGGCAGATAGAAAAAGAGAAAGGGCGTGTGAAATTACAAGCATTCTGTCGTCTGAGATAGGTTTCTGCTCGGAAGTGGCGGTGGCACGACAATGGAGAGAAAGAGAAGGAAAACGGCGGTCAGTGAGAGAAGAAGGGCGTGTTTGGATAGTAGAAGAAAGGGAAGAGAGAGGGAAAGTAAGGGTAGGAGGATGCGTAGGAGTCGGAGGAGCAAGGCATTTTAAATCCAGCATCATCTCAAACGCAATCTCTTTCTCTTTCTCTCTCAAAAAGAGATTGGGGGAATTCAATTCTTTCTAAAGATAACAGCTAATTTTAGAAAGGGGATCTTGAGACATTTGGGGGGATTTTGCAGGAAATTTGCAGAGGAGAAAAGGAAAGGCTGGTGATGGCTCAAATGCATGTCACCCACATTGCCTTTTTCTTGAGCCCTTTGGTTCCCAAGTGTGACTCATGCACTCATGTCATGTGGGTCACATGGTCAGCTGGTTTTGTGAGAACCCATGCCATGACCCCCTTGGGACCAACCTGGTGGCTGGTTACCAAATGTGACTCATGCACTCCCTAGCAAAACAGCTAAATATCCAAGTTAGACTGTATTCAGTTCGTTTGAAAATACTCGTGCTAAATTGAATAGTCTAAACTAGACGGAATTGAACTAAATGCATAATAATCTGTGAGAGAAAAAGTGAATGACCTGATCAGAACGATTTGAACTGAACTGAATGATTTGAAATGAAACTTGGGAAGATGAGATGAACACACCCTTACTCTCTCATATCTCAACATTTGGGTAGAAGAGATTAATAAACAACAAAAATGCTAATGATAATGTCCTACAGTTAGTGAAAATGTGTACTTCTTACATTAGCTGAAAGTTCAAGATTAGCACATGTACGTTTCAAAAAGAATGGATATTGCGTGCATTACCTCAAAGTTTATGGACACCCTGGGAATTTTTTGTTTTTTTGGGGTGGGGAGAGGAGAGAGGTTGGGATAAGTGGGTCGAATGTCTATTGGGTTGTTAGACTTCATTCTCCTTAACTTAAAAATCAGTATAATGAGCCATTCGTTTATTTCTTAACAATTATTCAATGTCGGCCCACCTGAAAAACTAAAAATTTGTAACATAATCTATATCCATAGAAAAATTTGTTAGAAATCACCTTTTAAAATATGACTTTTTTTATTCAGCCACCTTATATAAATTTTTTTTTTTTGACAAAACCACCTTATAAAATATTTCCGATTAAATCCAGCCACCTTACCCTCTTTTTCAGCGAAAAAATAAAGTGGACTGACCGAATTACCATTATATTGTGCCATTTCTGTAGATTAAATGAACCACATGCAAGTCATATGAGGGTAGTTTGGTCAATTCACTTTGTTTTTTTTTGCCGGAAAAGAGGTTAATGTGGTAGGACTTGATCGGAATTATTTTATAAGGTGGTTTCGCTTAAAAAAAAATTATATAAGGTGGCTGCATTAAAAAGTCATATGTTATAAGGTGGTTTCTGACAAATTTTTCATAACCATATACATGAAATAAAATTTTATTATAAGGTAACACCATGGGCCATAGAAGGAATGACAAAGGTTTTTTGAGGAAAAATAGGGGGCTGCTTTTATTAGCGAATCAAAAGAGAATTACAATAGTCAGACGCAATAATGTCAAGAACTCCCTCGGGCCCTCCATCAATCCAAACTCTAGTAGAAAAGGAAATTGGGTTCA
>BSSO01002702.1:0-18478 GCA_030267885.1 Mesembryanthemum crystallinum
AGAAAAGTTATGGGATTTTATGGGTTTTGAAAGCTAATTTTGGGACAAAAAATATGGTGTTTTTGAAAGCTAATTACGAGACGGAGGGAGTACAATAGTAAATTATAATTCCTCGATTTTGTTAACTATTCTTGTCAACCAAATAATCCATTAAAATTTGCTCTTTCTCTTAAGTTCGACTTCACATATTTTATCATGTTAATCAAATAACCATTAAAACTTTTATTTTCCTATTACCTTTTTTTTTTTCTTTTTGTCTTGTCTTGAATAAGAATTACATTTTACCTTCTCTTTTTCTTTTTTCTTTTAGGTTAAGCTCATTTAGTAACTTATCTTTAAAATGGTTGAAGCTCATTTAGTAACTTATCTTTAAAATTGTTCAAGCTCAATTCATTCACTAAAGGAAATGAAGTGTTGGCCATGATTTAAGAGTGCTAGTTCACTAACATGTGAAGAAAGTAAAGCCTCTTGAATCAAACAAAAGGCAAAAATGGCCCCAATATTGGACGTCATAGACCACAAGAAAGGAACGTAATCTAACTATTGACATAGAGACAAGCTTAAGCAAAATTTTGATCATCTACTGAAGTGTGATCGCACAGCTGCGCATAATACAGCCAGAGCATTGCAGGATTTTGCGCAGAGAACAAAGTACAATAATAGGGATATCATACAATTATCCCCACATATTAAAACGCTGTATACTCTCTCCGTTCTCAATTGAAGTTGACGCNAAGCGTCAACTTCAATTGAGAACCGAGGGAGTATATGTCAATATAAGACAAATCACAAGGTTCACTTCATTTCAGCCCATGGATACTATTCGATTGGGCTATGATCTGGGCTTGAGGCAAGCCCAAAGTGTTTTTGGAAAAATGTCTCTTTTATATATTACTACTCGCTTCATACATGTTAAGATTCATTTCCTAAGTAGTACTATCTTATGGACTTTTTTTTACAGAGACTCGAAATATGCAACACCACTCATTAATTAGATCAAATCACACAATAAGAACGACTAATATTTTAAACAAATGAATGTTATTTTGTAAAGAACATCTTTACTGATAAATGCAAGAATGTTTGAGATTAATCGGTACGCGAAGTCGTGCACCATTTAATGTAACAGGACATATAATGGTGGTGAACAACTTCATCGTGACTAGTTTTCCCATTACGTTAGCCCTCGTCCTCAAAGTGAAAGTCAAGTTCAACCCAATCTTCACTTTGTGTTTGTCTATTCTGTTACCCATTTTTGCACCTTTGAGGGCTAAGAGAGCTCCATAGAGAGGCTTTCGATGCCCATGCATCACCACTGTGCTTATCGTCTCCTCACTCTTCTTTGATTGATATAGCTTCACCATCTACATTGTCCATCAATTCATCATCAATGTCAAGGGACAAATTATTGTAAAAGACTTCTAATTAAGAGAAACTAGTCAACATGTTGTTCGTGATTTATTCTATAATAAAATGACACGTAAGATATCAGTTCTAGACTAAATAGTTTAATATATGATGTTACAAGCTACTGTAAAAGAAGTGTGGATCAAAAAGTACCTTACCAGTGGCCACTTGAAGGCCATAATGGTGAAGTACGAAAGGAGTGGACGAAACATGAACACCAAAGAATGTGGCTGGCTTGCGGTACAAGACCTTGACCTTCGATTTTAGCGATATCATCTCTGTGGGCACTCCTGTGCGGTCTTGTCCCGGCTCAATGCTCAACTCTCTAAACACCATTTCCTACCTCCAATTCAAACGTCCACAGTGAGAACTATATAGTTATACACTTGCTCAAGATTAATCATAAAATTTAGATGCTTCATAATTAGAGCAAGGGGCTTTTAGGATTCAAACTCAAAACCTCTTGGTCGTTGTAACTCTGAACAAGGAACCAATTCAAACAAAAGTTTAAGTTGTTGGTCGCATGCTCATCAATAGTTATAATTTCTAATAATCTTTTGGTTCATGTTTATTTTCATTTGAGATTCCAAGTTTTAATGAAATGTCTTAACAAGATTATGGTTTTATCTTTCCAATTTTTTGGGGAGGGGGCAAGGGAGGCAGGCAGTTTAACCACGAAAGTATGATAAATTTCCATTGGAGACTTGTTGAAGTCTTGAGCTTAATAAGCCTAAATTGATCTAATTCCATGAAATAGGTAATTAGAATGATTTCAATGCTGCATTTGGACCTTTAAAGAGGGCTTAGGTTAATTCGGTCTAATAGTCTATTTGCATATGCCGCGAAATTGCATCAAGTCATGTCATTCATTATTGCATTAATGTTGTACTCCTATGTTGTAGTAAACCCCAACTCTAGCCCCTACTTATTTGAACTCTTTAATTGTAATCTAGTAAGTACTTGAAATCTTAAGCTCCCAATGGATACTATATAACTTTCATATATCATGCAAACCCAAACTGCGATTTTTTTTTATCCCCAACCACACTCCGTAATTTCAATAGAGCTCCGTCTTTCATTGACATAATCTTCATTTTTGGTAGCTTATTAGCTCAAGTTTTACTTGCATAGAAAATACTCTCTAATATAATTAACCACACATTTCCGTCTTACTGCTTTATACAAGAGCACTGATTTTAATATCAGGATTTAAAGACATGGTCCATGGAGTAACACTTTAACTTCGTATCTCCTATACCTAGTTCCGCTACACAATATAATATATTCATATAAAATTGCAAATTACTAGTATAAATTTTGCCAAAAGAGGGGTATGAATGTATGATACCACACAAAATGGACCTAACGGTCATGGCGCCGACATTCAAATCTCAATTGAGAAGAACAAGAGGGAAGATATAAAAAAGAACCTGGACTAATACACGGGGCTTGTAACTCCGGCTGACTCCCCACAAAATCACCGCCACCATCGTGAACGCCACCACGAACACCGCCACGACACGAGCCACAAACCACAACGCCGCCAAGTAATCCTGCCACTTATTGGTCACCCCCTCACCATCATCAATGTCGCCCCCAAATTCATCTCCTTGTAGTTCTTCTTCCTCCTCCTCCTCGACGTCGAGGTTGATCTTCTCCCACCGGCTCGCAGCCGTCTCGCCATTATTCCAAGGGTGCTCGTGCTCGTGCTCGTGCTCGGCTACCGTGCTAATCGAGAGCTCGATCGAGTGGGGCCGGTGCGAAGACCACGACGGGCTCTGCACGTAATACGGGTGGTTTTCCTCGGCCAACAGGCTAGCGCCGCCGCTGCTAATATCTGACGACGTCGTTTTCATGCTGTCTTTCCTTCGAATTCCGAACATCATTGAAGTTACAGACAGTGCAGGATCTTGAGGAAGAAAGAATTATTTTATTTTATTTTATTTTGATTCTTTGCAAAAAAATTGGGGTTGTAATTGGGTTGGTGAATTGTAATTATATGCTAGGAAGTTATAGGTGGTGAGGAAATCAAAAATGGAAAAATCCAGAAAATGCATTGCAAATTGTGAATTTCGTCTGATATCTTTCCATTTTCATAACTTGGGTTCGATTAATTTGGGTTGGTTTTGATAATCCTGTATTTTTGGATTCTTAATAACGCTCTGTAATCAAGGATTTTGTGCTTGAGGTTGGAAGTTTTTTTTTTTTTTTTTTTAAAAGTTCACACACATGTAATATTGTAGATCAAATGGAATCAAAACCAAGATATAATATACCCATGTCTCAGTGTTAATTACTCAGTTAAGTGCGCACCCAAAAAGAATTACTAAGGATGTTCATTTTACTTTATTCAATCCTATTTTCAATTCAATTCAGGTTAACAACTTATTTTTTTTCTCTCATATATTATTATCCGTTTGATGCCTTTTCAGTTATGCTCAAATACTTTCACACTATTAAGGTAATATTATGGCCAAGCTAAGAAAGTGTCAGGATGTGACTATTAATTCTGAAGGAGGGGAGTATTATAAAATAATTGGAGTGATTCTAAGTAGGCCACCTTAACTGACGGGCCTTGGCATAAATTAGAATATGGATATCGTTTGGCATCGCAGTGGGGCGACAAATGTGGCCTCAAAGCCAGACAATGATGATGAAAATTTAAGCCTTGTACTTCGGCCTTTTGGGCTTGAATAGCTCATGGTTTCTACAAATGGCATGCTGTAAATAAAGCTTTATGGACTTCAATTTTGATGGTACTTTTGATGAAAAGGGCTAAAAACAAACTCACTCCAACAGGGCAAATGCTCGTGTACAACCGTCTAATTGTTAGACAATTTAATGTAATGACGACTTTTCGCAATTTATGGGCTATTTTTAACCACTTAGGAGTTACTTTTTATATCTTATGGTAATTTTATAAAATTACCAAAAGTCGTGAAAATATAACCCCTAAGACGAAGTAGCTACTAAACTGCAAAAAGTTATTTCTAGATTGGATCAAGTTATGTAAACTAGCCCCTAAGTGACTAAAAATAACCCATAAATTGCTAAAAATTACTCTTAAATTAGGTCATCTAACGGTTAGACGATTGTACACGATAGTTACTCAACTAACGAGACTAATATTATAGGACATAAAAGTATCTTATAAATACTCAATTTCAACAAACTTATTCAAAACTGCATAAACAGATTTTTTTTTTTTTTTTTTTNTTAGTCACAAGTATTTTGGATGCTTGTGATACTTCACTAAGACTATCTAAAGATGAAGATGAAGTTCCCCATAACTTAAGCAACCAAACTCCGGACGTATTTGGTCAGCTAATAAACAAGTACTCTAATGATTTATAACACAAGGTCGGAAGTTCGAATTTCTTAAAGAACAGTAAATTCAAATAATACATGAGTTTGTGCATTGGAAAATGTTCCATAACTATGTTTAAGGGTCTTTATATTCTAAAGGATCGTATAATTCCCCTTCTGTCATTCTGATAAAGAAATCATAATTTAGTTTGCTTAAATTTGATGTACTACATATTCTTTCCCCACAAATCATAATTAAAGCTACACAAAAATAGTTAAAGTTGGATTGAGAAGTGAGTTTGGTGGGGTGTTTGTTTCCTCTCAAAGATATAGGACTATACACTAAAAACAGTTGTATACTTCTATACTCTTGTATTGGCTTCAATTTCAAGAAAGCTTCATGTGTTTTATCTATCAGCCATCCTATCACTATCCCAAAGATCACAAACCTTCCAGATTAAATGCACAAAAATCCACAAGACAAGTTAGTTATACAAAGTTGAATTCTTAAAAGTGAAATTGATTAAAGGTACACTACTACTAATAACCCCTCTTAATTATCAATCAGTGGTTGAAATTGAAACAACATGGTTTACCTTTCTGTGTGTTCATAACAAAGTTTCTGTGATGTCATTCACTTGTAAGCTTCTTTTTACCTCTCAAATCACCATGAATTTGTTAGTGAAATTAGTAATTACTCTAATTAGTAGTGATTTTATTCACCAATAAGGTCCTTTCTCTCTTCATTTAGAGCAATGGGGTTAAAGTTAAGTGCATCATATAATCATTCTAATACCCAACCACCAAAGCCAATAAACAACCTTTTTCCTCAGTTAACTCACATGGAGCTCACAAAAAACCCTCCATCAGTGATTTTTTGTAACAAAGAGATAATCTTTCATAAAGTGATAAACACTCTAGAAGATATAATAATGATGTTTAGAGAGGGAGAGAGAGAGAGAGAGAGAGAGAGAGAGAGTCTTAATGGTCATCAATGTGTAATACATCCAACTTGCATCCCACTAATAACAAACTTCCATCCTCACCATGCAAATATTTTGTTTTTGTACAATGATCTCTTACATGACTAAGGGTTTCTACCAACTACCCTAAAAGATATAAGCTAAATGTATAGCTTTATGGCTATTCACATAAATTCTTCACAATTACATGACCATTATTTGGAACTTACATGTATGTGTGACCAAGAATGGATAACACCATATATATGCCCCTAAATTACAGCATATATATCAAAGTATAGTGTATAAGCTACATACAAATATTACAAATATCATGACTTGAACTATAGCTGCAACCTTGTGGCTTGTGTGGATGACCCTTATTGGTTATAGCACCTGTGAGGAAACTTTTCCTCTCAGTGACCTAATTACAAGAGCACATTTTTATATATTGAGGCTCAAATTGCTGTAAAATTTGAGAAAAATGAGGTTGAATAGGAAGATAAAAATGGAAAGAAGGGAAATAAATGGAGGGTTATTCAACTTGGTAATCAATGAAAGGAAAGGAAGAGACATCCCTCATCAAGTCCTCCAAGTCCCATTCTCCCAACCTCAAATCCTCTCCTATATCCCAATTGTTTCCGATCCCGGCAACCGCCTCAACTTTCTTTGCACTGTTGATACAGTTGTTTAGAGGAGGAGTGTTGCTGATGCTGCTAATTATGTGGTGGTTATGATCAAAATGAGTATTGCTGTGGTGGTTGTCAAAATGATTGTTGTGGTTGTTGTTGTTGTTGTTGTTAGTAGTGTTTCTACCAAAAACAATATCCTCAGAAATTTGAGCAGTTTCTTCCATGCTTATGCTCTCCAGAGATGGAACAGAAAGATCCCCTTGCAGTAACCCAAAGTTAGAGTTGTGATGACCTCCAAGCATCCCATAGCTTCCAGATGTTAATCCATTACCATTAACCATGCCATGCAATGGTGCCATGCCCATGCATGATGATGCATCCATGTATCCATTAGCACAAGAAGGCATGTTTAAACCACCAGTACCATGATTTACCATATTGCACAAGGGATCCATGATGCCATGATGAGTTAGAGAAGCCATGGATTGCATGGAAGAGGATAATGATGTCGATGACGATGTAGAGTTGTTAATATACATGGACATGATGCCTGTTTCCTGCATGGTCATGAACCCTGCGGTGCCCATGCCATCTCTTGGCTCGGTCGACAATGATGAATCACTTGCATTTGGAGATGAGGTGGATGAAGAGCTCTTCAGCCTTTTCTTTATGGTTGAATTCCAGAAATTCTTTATCTCATTGTCAGTGCGTCCAGGCATACGAGCAGCAATTTGGGACCACCTGTTGACACAAATAATAAAACAGAATTTAATCAACCAAGCAATAGTAATGAAACATGATAAAGACCGATGTGATAGATAACCTGTCTTATGTTTTCAGATTGCATGGTGTTTTGCATGAAATACAACAAGCTAATAGGAAAATGACATTTTGAGTGTCTTCAACTCAAAGGGCTATTTTCAAAAGAACAACAGAAAAATTAGAGTCCTTTTCAGCTTGGCTCCCACAAAAAGAAGATGCAGTTTCATGGAAGTATCACATACCATGTGCAACACCAACCAACATCATGTGGATGAAACATTGCTTATTTTGTAGGGGCAGTCACATTTGTAGGCAATTAACTATGAATTTTACAAAGTTTTGATGGGACTACGTTCAATCTCCTGCTCATCGTCAAAGCTGTCGTTCATATTTGGATTTCATTTTCATGTCATATTCTAATATAATCCCTTTGTCTGAGAGCAACTTAGTTGGACATGGAAGTGCTTATACTAAAATATTTTAGATTTAGCAGACAAGATCATGTCTTCATCACCGAGTATGGTTGGTAGCTGACTAGAAAATCCTATCCTTTTCACATTCTTAAACTTCAACCACAAATCATACTCCATTTCCCATATTGCAATCTTAACCAACACCAAAGGCAAAAATATGAAACAGATGAGAAATATAGTACTCCGTCTTCCTTTAACATATAATTTTTTTTTTTTCCATTTTGAGATGTTGCCACATTGAACTTTAAAAGTTTTTATACTCTATTGTTATCCCCTATGATAAAAGCTTCTCCCCTTCAAAACAGATACTAATTCAAAGTGAGGCAATTGTTCTAGGATGAAGAGATACGAACGAAATACTGCACACGCCACACAGTAGAATCAAGGAAAAGGAAACATTGCACACATTAGAAAACAAGAAAAAAGGTCTTGGCAAAATTTCATCCTAGTGAACTGTACCTTGCTAATTCCCTATCAAGAAGTTGCAATGATCAGCAAATACAGAACGCTTAAATCTCATAGACTAAGAGATGTGAGTGACCAACTTTCCCACTGAAGCACAGTCACAATGGGAAAGAAGCAAGGTGGATCTTCTTACTAACAAACATCTAACATTACTGAGAGTCCTATTACTAACCACCAATTTCGCCACTGATTCACACACACAATTATCCTTTCATAACATCTTGGTTTAGAATCCTTGAGTTCTTATAAGATTATTACGTAGTTCAACTTGCAATATCTTTGTTGTTATCATCATACCCTCTTAACATATTCATTCCTAAAAGGCACTTCTGTATTGTACAAACTATACTGAAACCATTGTCCACACACACCCTAGGCCGATTAGTCCTCTACTCCACCATGACATGCCTCCAAATTGCAAGTTTCTAAGGCAATAAAAACTTCCTCGAAGAAAAAACATCAATATATGCATGCAAAATAGATATACAAATATAACCAAAACCAAAATAAACTAAGAGTAAACTTATCATGAAAATCCAGCTACAAGTTTATACCTGTTACCAAGGAGGGAGTGTAAGTGAACGATGAGCTCTTCCTCTTGGGGTGAGAAAGCACCGCGCTTAAGGTCAGGCCTCAGGTAATTAATCCAGCGGAGACGACAGCTCTTGCCACACCTCTGCAGGCCAGCATTCCTCGCCACGTCACTCCAACAGCCCTGCCCATTAGTAAGCATATAGCTCATGAGTTTATCATCCTCTTCAGGCGACCACAAGCCTTTTCTAAGCTTGACACCATTAATGGGGTTGCCACTATTCTTCCCTGAGGGATCAGCTGGCTTCCTCATTGTAAAAATGAATCTTATCAGTTACCAAAATCAGTACTGATCCCACCAATTAATGGGAAGGGAGGGCCAGGGGTGATTTCTCTAACCGGGGTGATGTACAGAAACAGAAAAAGACTTTTATAGGGAAAGAGAAAGGTGTAGGAAGGCATCATATTATAGTGGCAGTGAAGATCATTATGATGAGGATGGTTGTGGGGTTTGCTTAGATTAAGAGGAAGAGAGAGAGACAGAGAGAGAGGGGGGGACAGTGTTGGTTGATAGGTCAAGTGAAAAACGGTTTGGAGGAGGACCCAAGTAAAAAAATAAATAAATAATTAAAAACATGTAAGAGAGAGAAAGAAACACAAAGGAGAGAAGGAGAGAGAGAGGTGGTCTTGTCTGTCTTTGACTCCATAGCTTTGTCTTTTGCCAATACCATCTTTCTTCACTCTCACGGTAATCATCATTCATATCATCTAATAGGATCATAGAGGAGAGCGTGAGAAATAAAAAGTGTGTTGTAACCAAGCCAAGATTTTTGCTTCTAAAACACATAAACTCTTCTCTCTTCCTCACTTCCCTTTTTTTGTTTCTTTTTTGTTTTTGCTTTCTCTCTCATAAGTTTACACGTGTATTTGAAGCTAGGAAAAATGATAAAGAGAAATTATACTTGATGAGATTATTATCATACCACGTATCAATTGACGATTAGACCAGATCATTTAGTGTATTGAGTAGTCTTAGCACCCCAACATATGTATGCTGTGAATCTCCTACATAAGATGGAAAGGTGAAGAAATGAAAAGGGTGAGTCCAATATGTACATTGCAAATTATTGTTATAAACCAGAAAAGGTAAAAATAGAGATCAAAAGAGATATCAATCTTTCTCAGAATAAACAGTACTGTACTACTACTAATATTGCAGAGACAAACCAATGGAAGCTTCATCCCCATCACCTGGATATAATCAAGTAGTGATGAGGAATTCTAGGAAGAAATCAAGTGTATAAATGGGGCCCATGATCAACAGAAATAGCCATTAATCACTTTGCACTAAATTGACATATGTGTGTGAAATAAGTTCTTTTTTGATGATTTTAGGTGATAATACATAATCAAAGTGCATTATGATTCAAGCATCCAGTGCAGTTATTTTAACTTTTTCCTTATATTTTGAGCTTACTGTTACTCTGTTAGGCATATAGAAATGCTAAAGCATGAATAACATGGAAAAAAAGTTTCTTTAAACATAGATTGAAAGAGGTTGAACCCTCTTAAGAAGCAATACGGAGTATCATTACCGCACCAGCACCATCCTGGTATTAGTCAGAGCTTCTCTATTCTCATTCTGTATCAGCTGAAAATAACACTCCTTTATAATAGTAATAAGTGACAATCAACCACAAAAGAAATGTGTTAAGGTTTGCAAGTATGACTTCTAAAATTACTAACATGCCTTCCTTAGGTCTAGTAATCAGGCAAGAAAACAACAGCCCAGGCTTTACTCATATTTATATAAGGCCATTAGATATTGATATAAAAGAATATAGTACTAATTGCTGTTCAAATTGAGCAATTCCCCTGGTGCCCTCACCCCCCTCCCCCTCAATATCAAAATAGAAATCTAAGAGTAATATAATGGCAATAAGTCATTGTCTCCTTTATTATGTGCCAAACATTACCATTCATTATAACATTCATCAGTAGTAAAGAAATATTGTCAATATTTAGGGAACAAAGCAGAATGGGGCTCTGTTCTTCATTTCTATGGTTACTTTCCTTGCAAATTATTGTAAAAGTAGCATCTCTTGCTTGATAATATTATAGATACAAAAAGTACTAAAAGGATCCAAAAGCAATAAGGGAATACAAACAAATGAAAAGATGATGTGCTTCCTATGATTAATTTTGGGAGAGACATGTCATTTTCAGTTGGATCAAGAAGAATAGAGGATTATGTTTATACTGTTAGATCCATGTATAATTTGTTCATATTTAGTCAAGTGGAAAAACTAGTCAAAATACTCCCATAGCCCCCAGCTAGATTACACCAAAAGGATATCAAAATCAGGCAATAAAACCAGTTACAGTTGGAAAATAAGTGCTCAGAACACCAAAAAGGCAAGCAACATAAGGATCAATTCTAAAAATTGAAATAATAGTAGGCAAGACAGTTTTTACAGTTATTGTTTTTCAGGCACATTCCTTCTAAACAGGGAAAAGGAAATATGGGTGTTGACAGGTTCCCATATCACTACAACCTAGAGGAGAAGGCCAAACATACTGCAAACGAAAGGTGCGATAAAAGAATGTGTTCAGTGTCAATGAAGTATTTGTCTTGCAGTAGACAGAATCAAAACAAACAGTTCTTTTGCAGGCTAGTGGCTCATATCATCCTTCTAAGGGAGGTCACTAGTAAATAGTAATGCAACTGATGATCCAAGAGAGCAACTGAGTAAGTCAATACTTAAGATGATGGTTTAGATTTGAGACATGTTTAGCATGAAGCAAATCCCATGTGCTGACAAAATTCCAAATTTTGCTCTAGAATTTGCACTTCGACAATGTGTTAGTCGAGCATTGCTAACAGGCTCTTTAGTCCCTAATCTCCACGTTTAATCACATATAATAGACTACCATCCCCTAACAAAAATATACTAATAGAAAAGAAAGAAAGTAGTTCTTCAGCAAACACAAATACAGTTATACAAGCATAGCCCTATTTTATTAAACAGGATGGCAGAGTTTACAGTCATTTAGATAACATGTAAGCTACTCAAAACAAATCAAATTATCATGATTTCATTTATCAATCATCTAAAACAAACAAAAAGACAAGCACTTTAATGCTTTTCTTTGTGCAAGCAGAAAGACATATCCACAAAAAAATAATATTAGGGGGGCTGCAGAATAGTAAAAAGGTATACATAACATGGAAGCTACTCCAACGGAATGTAACTTTGTGATGCTTTCTCCTTACTGTAGTCCGCCCAAAGTCTTTATCTTGAGCAAGCAAACATACCCTATTCAAGTTACTTGAGTGGCAGGCCCAATTGAGGAATACCTATATATTCTATTCTTGGCTTCTTGCAGGCCAGAATTATAATGTCCTTCATAAGTGCCTAACATTAACACAAAAAAACAGGAAACTTAATTAGCATAATCGATTTATAGGACCACTTTAGCCAATTCAAGAAAGGTTCTACAGTATAATAAAACACACAAATCACCTGCTCAAATAAACAAATGGGAAGTGTAATGATGCTGATTGGCAAAACCATGAGCAGGAAAGCAACCATAAAAATTCAGATGGAGAAATGTAAACATAATAAGAGCATGTGCCTTTCATGATTATGTTTAGAAACACCGAATTGCATCAACTTAATGGGCATAGAGCTACAGGGATATGGAGGCAATTCAATAGCTGAAAGTAATACAAGTATTTTAAGTTCTATAGTTTTGTTTCCCAACAAAAATCTCTTGAAACAGATCAAAATAGTAATAACATATATGAAAAACAAAAGGAATGAACCCTGAAAGCAACGACCATAACGGACCAAACCAAGCCATCAACCCAATGCATTAGGCTCCCACATATGGGAGTGTCAAATATACAAGAGACATGTTCCATCACATCCATTAATCCGCTAAAATCCGATGAAATAACATTTCCAAAATCATGTAGAATCCTCAACTTCAGTATAGGACTAAATGAGGGGGGAATAACAGACAAATCATAAAAAGGAAGGGAAGAGAGTAAAAAAAAGTGTGGTAACTTTTCCTTTCTTTTCCCTCTACCCCCATCATTTCTAAACCCTTTTCAGCATCAGGGTTTGTCCACAAAAGTCCATTTTCTCTCAAATTCTCACAATTTTTACAATTCATGCTAAGTACTGAACCACAATTTTACTTTATTTCACATCCTCCCATTACATTTCAACAACTTAAGCAAATTAAACACCTAAAAAATTAACAAAACACAGTGGAAACATCAAAAGCCATAAGAAATGCAAAATTTCAACATTTCAATATAGATGATTCACAATTTCACATGAGCAAGCAATAATCATAAACCATTGAAACCCTATCCTATATATAAATGAGCAATTAGAACCGATTTTCACCTAAATTCTGATGTTTTAATGCACATAAACTAATTATAATACCAGAATTATTGAGAAATTATAAGGATTACTACAAATAAATAAATATACCTATGACTAGAGTCAGCGATGAATTTGTTACGCAGCAGAGCTCTGCAATTTTGATTTTTGAGGGAACAAACAAACACTGTTCGTTTTGGCGTGACGTTGAAGCTACATCACTGAGATTTGAACTTGTTAAGCGCCATTAAAACGAAGCGTATTGACGAGTTGGGCCACTGGCCCGGGAGATCGAACTAATGATGGGCCAATAAATGGCTGAAGCGGCCCGAATTAGGGTCGGTAATTTGAATTGGGCTTTATGTTTCGGGCTGTTGGGTTTTGTTGGCCCGAGATGGGGGAAGTAAGCTATAATGCATGAGTTTGTTTAGCCACTTGTGAATCACTGGAATTGGGTTTAATGGCAAGAGAGGGTTCAAGTTTGTTAAGCTTGACTTTGGGATTACACAAAAATTTATATGAGGTGGTATTAAAGGAGAAAAAAAGTGGTTTTTAGTGATAGTAAATATTATTTTTTCCTCCTCAAAATAGCAGACCTCATGTATGAGGCCATCTTATATGAGAGTTATTGGCCCCTCCTCTAAATAAGCATTGTTAGTTAGACAACTCTCACATCGAGAGATTCAAAGTGGGTAATTGAGTTCAACCTAGCTCAAATTTNTCTAGTAAGTCGAGTAAAGTTTACTCTCATGTAAGAGTTTGTATATGTATATGATGTGACAAGTTGGTCAAAGATGGATTGATCAAATGAAAGACTGTTCAACATGTACAATTTGAACTTGTTGAACTCAATATATATCAAGATCAACCACATCCAAACGAATCATTGGCATTTGAATTGACATGATCTAATTGCAAGGTATGAGAGTTGAGTCTAACATCGATCAATATGGGAGTTGATGTAGGATTTGTATAGACTTATGGGCTCTCCCACCTTTTGAGCTAGCTTTTGGAGTTCGTTTCTCCAATAAGTTTGCATAAGAATTGTAAATTGGAGCACATTAATTAATTACCTCGCTCCAATAAGAAAGCACCTAGTGGTTGGCATACATGACATTAAATGTTAACCATGTGAAGATCAGAATTGCACCTAAGATAAAGTTGTAATAAATCATGTCTACATCAACCTAATATTTCTCTTGTAGAACTAAAAAAAAACAACAAAAAGAGGGGAAAGAAAAGAAAAAACAAATAAGGGAGATAAATAAGAGAAGTCCCACTAGGCAGTAGCCAGCAGTAGTGATTAGTCATTAGTCATTAGCAAATAAACACATAATTAATAGATGAATATATAATGAACAAGTAAAACCAATACATTAAACACATGAAATAAAGATTAGGTGAGATGTACAAATCCAAACACACACACACACACACTCTTTCTCTCTCTCTCTCTCTCTCATAAGCCCAAATAAAGTCCAGGTGCATCATTCATTTAATACAAGCAATGATGTAAACGCCCAGCCTAGCCTTCCTTTCATTTTTCAACCCCCAAATATAGCTACCATCATTTGAATGGATTATTACTCATTAGTTCTATTTTCCAAGCAAAAACGGTCCATAATTCCCTTTGCTTTATTTTATTTTTCTGATCTTTCATCATATAAGTATATAAATTTTCTCTCTCCTCTAGAAATAGAATACTCCATAAGAATGCTGGTGCTGGAAGTGGCGTTCTCGGCGGTGCCGCTAATACTACTGATCCCACCGATGAGGAGGTTCAGCGTTTTCATGATCAGGTTCGAGGATCTGTTTCAAGACGTCACAGCTCAAGCCGCTGAATTTTGCACGCGCCTTCGAGTCGCCGCTTCTCTCATCCTCTCTTCTTTCCCCTACTACCGTAACAGTAGTTCCGTACCCCGCAGGTAGGAGTTTAGCTGTTTTTCAGCTAGCTGATCGTGGAACTACTCCTCTTGTAATTTCGCTAATTTGTAAGGCAGGATAAAACAGAGTCAGATTTTGTTGTATATCTCTAAAGGATGAATTTTGAAGGTTATATTCATAAAGTAATGATGAGTTCTTTAATTTTTTTTATTTTTTTTGCTCCGGAAAGTCTCTTGTATCCCATACTCCCTCCGTCCTCAAATAACTTAGACATTTTGACTTTAGAGGTTAAAGTTCGTAAACTTTGACCCCTATTTTTTGAAAAAATATAATGATGTATAAAGTAAAAATGTGTTTTTTTAGATTCATCTTAATTAGTATTTTCAAAATATCATTTTGTTATAACTTTTCAATTTATATATTTGTAATTATCAATGGTCAAAGTGTTATCTTGAAGACCGTACAAGTCAAAATGTCTAAATTATTTGAGGACGAAGGGAGTATTTATATTGGGATCCGACTAACCTAAATTTGTTGAAGATCATGAATGACTTGAGTTTCAAGTTTTTCATATCATACTTAACTCTTTATTATTATTATTATTATTATTATTATTATTATTATTATTATTATATTGAGTTCTTTCATCGTAATAAGAGCCAAGTATATTTTAAATGTAGTTATTACATGGAATAGAAATTATTATTATTATTATTATTATTATTATTATTATTATTATTATTATTATTATTATTATATTGAGTTCTTTCATCGTAATAAGAGCCAAGTATATTTTAAATGTAGTTATTACATGGAATAGAATGATCAACAACAACAAATGTAATTAGAAGCAATTAACAACCGTGTGGATCCATTTTAGATGTTAGATAAACTCAATAACAACTCATATACAACTTTGAAAAATAGGGGGAACAAGGCTTATATGGAAGTAAAAGTCAACATTCTATTAAGAACTTCACAATCAATACAACTAGGAAACTTGATACTCATCTATTACTTGCATCATCAAACTCTTAAAAGAACTCGCCTTTTGGAGGTAAAAGAAATCTTAGACTCCTAATTATGGTTTAAGACTTTCGTATAGTTACCATGTTTCACATATTGGTTTCACATGTTTATTGTGAAATAATTTTAACAACGGTAGCCTTTTAGCAAGTGTAAGAAAATTTTCAAATTGTCATAAACCACCTTTTAAAAGTCGAGTTTTTTATCGAGCCACCTTATATAATTTTTTTAAAACAAAACCACCTTAACTTTTACTTTTGTCATACCCGCACCACCTTATGGTTTTTATCGGTGAAAAAACAACGTGAATTAACTGTTTTGCCCCCACACTTTCTACATTTGCTTCACTTAAGGCTAACTACCCCAATTATATTATGTTTTCTCTTACCCCGTAAGAAAAACGGAAGAGTTATTAAGGGAAGAAAGTCAGAAAAACATCATAAAATGACTGGGGGTAAGAGAAAACACAAAATGATTAAGATAATTAGCTTTAAGTGAAGCACGTGCATAAGGTGTGAGGGCAAAACAGTCAATTCACGTAGTTTTTTTCATTGGGAAAAACCATAAGGTGGTGCGGGTAGGACGAAAGTAAAAGTTAAGGTGGTTTTGTTTAAAAAAAATTATATAAGGTTGCTCAATAAAAAAACTCGGCTTTTAAAAGGTGCTTTTTGACAATTTTTTCTTCATCTAAAAACTTTTTTTGTGAATGATATTAATGTATAGAAAATTGAGTGTTTCATTATTTAAGGGTCCCATTTTTTTATTTATGCAGAGGGCCCATAAAAAGTTGCATAAATTTTGGGACGACCTTATTTTTTTGTGCAACTTTGAAATGTTGGTAGGCTACTAAAGTTTTTTTTTTTTTTTTTAAACAAGTTTTAAAATCTACATGGATATCGTCTGGTCGGGCATTATTCCTTTTTGATTTCGCCTAGTCACCCAACGCCAATACACCCCCTTTCACTTGAGACATAAATTCCAACCGCCTTATCAATTTGTTCCAACTCTTCCGTAACTACATTTCGAACTCGACTTTACAGGTAATTAAGCTTGAAAATCTCCCAGAAAATAGAAAACTAGGGTAAGGAAGGATGTCAATGGATTGAATTCATGTTGGTTGACCATCAATATTTGTCATCACATTCATCAGTATCACTTGACCCATTTTTTTGTTGCCTCATTGCCAATTAATTTGCAAACAGCTCTTTGGTTTATCGTTAAATTTTAAAAAGATTTGTCACACAAACTTGGCTCAGAAATTGTGCTTAAGAAGTGAGTTACATAAAGAAAGATATTAGTTGTGCTTCGTGCGATGCATGGATATTAAGAAAAGTATACACTGTATTCGAAAGTAATAAAGAAAAAGAAAAGAAATAAAGAAAAACAAATTTCTTCTTTTCAACTTATTTTGATAAGTTTTAATTCAATTCAGTTAAGATAAGTTCGGTACCACTCAATTTTTGCAACCTATTTTTTCTAACAATTTACAAATTACAATCAATTATTTAATTCAGTTCAGTTTAGTTCTAATAAGCTCAATTCAGTTCAGCCCCTTTATTGAAATTGGAATTAAGACCATTTTTAGGGCCCAACCTTTGGACAAAGTTTAAGAAAAGGGTCCAAGGTTTAAAAGGTTTAAGAAAAGGGTCTAAATTTTCTAAACTACCCAATTTATCCTTCCTCTCAAAACCCAATTTTCTCTCTCTGCCCCCTTAACCCTTAAGTGACTCTCTCTCCTCAGTCCTCACTCTCTCCACCTCCCCAAATCCCAGTCCCACCACCACCAAACTCCAACTCTATTTCCTCAACCTCCACCACCACTAGTACTCCCACTCTTACCCCAATGCAATATACAAATACAAAATTGGCCATTGAAACTGTCAAGCCACGGGAAAAGCAAGTAACGATCCTAAATCAATCCTTTTCCCACCACCATCATTCCATTTCAATAACTCCATTGACCAGTTTCATCAGCTACACTTGAACTTGTACCCAAATTCTCTTCAATTAGTCTAGTTAACAAATGGATATTTATATATTACAAACAAAACCAAATGCTTCAAAATGGGTAATTAATGATAACTGATAAAAAAAATTCCTCCTATTGCTCTGCAAAATTCTCTCTTGAGCAACATATGGCAGAACGAATAGCATTTGTCCTCAAAGAAGTGTTGAAGAAAGCAAAGAACCACAGTTGATTTGTCAAAAGAAGTTATCATAGGCTGACCGGTGGCTCGGAGCTTCTCACTTATCGAAGTTCAGAATTTCACAGTCAATTCTCTCTCGAGCATCATCATCGACCCGCTTAACATCCCAATTTGATGGGAATAATCCGAATTATAATTCGAATCGGATGTTCAGATGTTAATATCTCTTTTTCTTATTCTTTCCCAGTTTGTCTATTGATGATTTTGTAGAGTTGGAGAAATAGAAAAAAAAAAAAAAAAAAAAAACTGAGGCAGGGTGAAGGAGAGTGGTTGTGAGGGTTTTGGGGTGGTGGTGGTCGGGACGAGGGCGGTGAGGGATGTGGGGCAGTTTGGTATGAGCGTTTTTGCGGGTTTTGGGGCAGTGGTTTTGCAGTGGGTGTGAGGGGACGAGGGCGGCGGTGGTGGTGGTTGGGAGGGTTTTGGGTA
>BSSO01002703.1:0-18473 GCA_030267885.1 Mesembryanthemum crystallinum
ATTAGGAAAATGGTAGAGTTATTTAGGAACGGATGGAGTATATTTATATTTGGCACAACTAGCTGTTAAGGCTAATAAGTTAGAATATAGGATAAATAATACTCCCTCTGTTTTCCTATATCTTCAACACTTCTTTTTGCACCAATAACTTTAAGACTTGAAAAGTCGATATTGTCCCAGATTTTGCAAGCGGGAGGAGTTTGGTTATTTTGTTTATTTAAAGCCAATAGCATCAATTTATGTATAAAATATGCCTAATAAAAAGCTGCAGCCCAAAATAGAAACTGTTGAACTTACAAGGGGACGGAGGGAGTAGTTACAAAACTATCAAACTAGCTAGTTAAAACGCTATTAAAGTTATAAAAGGTTTTCAGTGGTTGTCAACAACTATAATTTATTGTCAACCACTACTAGTTACTTTGATTTTTGTTTAGGTAAATCTAACGTTGTAACTAGTGGAAGATTCAATGGTGTAAAGGGACTGATGCAAGGGGATCCAATATCCCCCCTCATTTTTGTTCTTGTTATGGAGTATCTTACCAGAGCCTTGAAGATCTATAGCAAAGAGGAGGCCTTCAGATACCACCCTCTATGCAAAGAGCTACAACTAACAAGTTTATGCTTTGCAAATGACCTTATGCTCTTTTGCAAAGGAAATGAGGCCTCTGTATCTACTGTCATGCATTGTTTCTCACATTTTTCTGCAACAACTGGATTACAAGCCAACCTACAGAAGTCTCAGATGTATATGGGAGGTGTCACACAAACAATGAAGCAAAAACTGATAAGCATCACTGGTTTCAGTCAAGGTACCTTCCCAATGAAATACTTGGGCATGCCACTTTCCCCTACAAAGTGGTCAAAAGTTGACTGTGCCTTCCTCATTGAGAAGATCACTGGCAGAATCAAGAGCTGGTCAACAAGGCATTTGTCTCTAGCTGGAAGAGCACAACTCATTAACTCTGTTTTGTACACACTGCATGTCTATTGGGCTTCAATATTCATACTATCTCAGAGCATCATCAAGAAAATAGAAGAAATATGTAGGAATTTCCTATGGGGGTAGAACACTCACTCTACAAAAGTACCTCTCATTGCATGGGATAAGGTATGGCTCTTAAAGAAACATGGTGGACTCGGTTTCAAGAATTGCAAACACTAGAATAAAATGGCAACTGCTAAGCATCTCTGGGCAATTACCTAGAAGAAGGATTGCCTATGGGTAAAATGGGTTAATGGAGTCTATCTCAAAGGAGCTGACGTCTACTCTTACCAACTGAACTTGAATTGCAGTTGGTATTGGAGGAAAATAATGAAGCTCAGAGACTCTGGCTCTGGTTTGATGATCTCACCTCAATGGCCTGTTGATAAGCATGGAAATTATATAGTGCAGATGGGATATAATGCTGTTATGCAGGGATTTGAGAAATTCAAATGGAGGAACATAATCTGGGACAGTGAGGCTATACCCAAATTCAAATGTTTGATGTGGCTGGTAACTCAGGAAAGAATTCTTACTAGAGACATATTGGAAAAGATGAATATTATACAGAACACAAGCTGCCCACTATGTTCTGACTCAGTGGAATCCTTTTCACACCTTTACTTTTCATGCTCTTACTCGCAAGAGGTGATCAGGAGCATATCCAACTGGCTTCATATACAACCCCCAAGTAGATTTGAGGATTGGAGGAGATGGCTAAGGAGAAAAGGGCCAAGCAATGCTTACCTTAAGCTTGAAAGAGGCATGATTGCAGCTATGGTATACTACATATGGATTGCAAGGAATCATATTGTCTTCAGGGGGACAACCTACCCCTCAGAGCTGGTTACTAAACAAGTTAGAGATGCACTCAAAGTTAAATTTACTACTATCAATTGTAGCAAACTTAAGAACGATGCTTTAGCTCTTTATAAGTTAGTTATTAATGGCAATTAGGGTTGGATTGTATGTTTGAGAGTACCCTTCCTAGAAGGTGCCTCTCATCACACATCCTCCCTAATATGCTTCGAAAGAGACTAAATGTTTGCTTGGTATTTTGGTAATAAAATATTCTACTTATTACCAAAAAAAAAAAAAAAAAAAAACTACTAGTCGTGACTGATGAGTTATTTGGTCATGACTTAATAATTATCAAAAAGAAGCTGGTCATGACTAATATGTGCAAATAACTTCAACTAATTAACGGGTCAAATTTGCTTAATTATTATCAACGGCTAAGATCGTCATGTTATAGAGATTTGCCCTACATTATAGTGGTTGACAATAACCAAAGAGGTTTTGTAAAAGTTAGGGAATTTCAATTGGTGCCCATGTATTATTGGCTTTTCCAATTGGTGCCAAAAGTCTTTCTGAAATTCAAATAGTTCCGTCGAACTTATGATTTGCAATCTAAATTTTCCGTTAGTTAAGTCACATGAGAGTAATGCTAGCTTAGCTTAAAATTAATGTTTTAGAAAATAGTTTCAAAGAATATATGAATATGGTATAAGAACATATGAATTTACATAATAGTTTAAAAATAACTAATATAAAAAGTGTTGCAACATACAATGAACCTATTTGAAGTAGATAAAATCAACGAGTTGACATTATGATCGAACATTGGGTGAGTAGTGTAGTGGCACACTCCCTACTCGATCGTCCCCAACAATTGACTAGGGTTCGAGCCTAATTACCTCAAAAGAAGGGTGGTTTCCTTGTCTGTTAAAAAAATCTTGCCCGTCAAGAAGATGGTCGGTGAGTCCCTGGAGGTAGGGATGGCAATGGGTTCGACATGGATCAGGTGGAGTCATATCCACATATATCCATATCCATTTATATTCTCCATCCGTATCCTTATCCATATCTATTTAATTTCACTTCATCCATCCATATCCATATCCGGTGGATGAAGCGGGGTAATGGACATCCATTCGATGCCAAATTAAGTTTATCAATAAAAAAAAATTCATTTAGGCGCAACATATTATGGGCTTATGAGTATAAAATCGATAATTGGCAGCCCTAAACTCACACATAAATTTAACCAACAAAGACAACTATGCATAAACACTTGAAAAAAAAAATGTTTAAATTTGTGGTGGAAATTAAAAGATCGAACAAAACTTCAACTACATTGTAAAAGAAAAGAAAATAAATACATATTTATATGTATTTCGGGTAAAACAGGTAGTTTAATGGATGACAACTCATCATCCATATCCGATCCAGTAAACATCTATATTATCCATTTAAGTTCATTCATATTTACTTATAATAGATTGGGTTGGGTGAATCTTCATCAGGTCGCACTACAACAAATGATCAGTTGCACCACTAGAATGTTTGTGACTAACACATGAAATTATCGTGGCAAAAATACTTCGCCACGGAAATTTATTCCGTGACCTATCGTGGCCTATAAGGCCGTGGCAAAAGGGTTGGCCACGGAAATAATGCTTTAGTGGCTATAATAAGAAAAATAGCCACACTTGAACTAGTGGCAAATCAAATTCTAGCCACGAAATAGTACGTGGCATTTTATCAATTAGCCACGATGGTTCATGTGGCAATTTTTCAATTAGCCACGATTGTTCATGTGGCAAGTGAATTTATTGGCACACTTTTAGTAGTGGCTAAAAGCTTCAATAGAGAGTTTCGAACTTGTGACCTTATATAATTCATACAAGCACATAACCAACTGAACTAAATTTACTTTTGTGATTTAAGTATGGATGTTTTTCTTTAAAGTGCATTGCCAAACCAAAAAAAATGTGACAATTTTCAACGAAGGCCACGAAAATATCTTTTTTTGGCAAATTAGCCACGAAAATATCTTTGTTTGTGGCAATATAGCCACGAAAGTATATTTTTTGTAGCGATTTAGCCACGGAAGTATCTTCTCTGTGGAAATTTATTAGCCACGTAAGTATTCTTTGTGGCAACTTAGCCACGAAAACGTTCGACTTGTAGCCATTTTCCTGAAATGGCCACAAAATTATTATTTTTCGTGGACAGTCTGTCACAAATTTGATTTACCCGTGGAAATTTCAAATGAAATTGCCACAAAATATTTTTTCGTGGCAATTTTCATTAGAACTATAAAAGTAAGCCACAAATTTTAACTTTCCGTGGCGAATTTCGTGGCCTAAGTGATGATTTGTTGCAGTGTCGGGTGACTGTAGCTATGCCTAACTGGAGGAGAGGAAAAAAGCGCAAGAGAATGTTAAGAAGTTGGAAGTTGATATGTAGGGAGGATCGAGGGATTTCAAAAATAAAGTTTAGGGACAAGAGTAGTTAGTTGTGAAATTTGGAGTACGGATGTGAATGAGCTCGCCTTTGATTCTAATTGAGCGCATTGTTACATCCACAGCTAATTATACTTTCACAATCGGAGGTGGGCAAAACAATACATTGCCTCACACTTTGTTGTTTCTTTGTATCCCTGCTCCTTCATTATCCGTTCCACCATTATTGGGTATTAACTTAATAAAAAAATTATGGAAAAGGATTGGAGGAAGAAAATGATGGGAAAGAGGATGGAAAACAAAGGAAAGAAGAAACTCTGCATTGATGTTTATAAAGAAAATGCCATGTATGAACACTTTGAATTCTTCAAATAATTTGAATTATCGCTATCCATACCTGTCAATCATATCTTTCTTTATTTTAGTAATGTAAAGAATTGATTCAAATTCCATATACTTAGGAAATAAAATATTCTCATACACGAAGTATAATGATACACAAAAAAATTAGCCAATAAGAAATTGCCACATAACCAAGGTAAAAAAATGAAACGAGGGAAAATAGGGAGGAAAATTTTTTCATTTGGGGAGGAAAGTTGTAGGTTTTAAGTGGCAAAAATGAGGCAAATGAGGGAACAACATTCATAAAAAAAATTCCCCTTCATTAAACTCAACATTGGTTTCTTTTAAAATCTTCCGCCAAGTATAAGACACAAAATCCAGCGAGTGACATGAATTCAGGCGACTATCAAATTTGACAATCAACACTCATTATTACGGTAAGAATCAACACTCAATATTACGACAAGAATCCATTGGTACTGTTGTATAAAAGTAGAAAGGAATAACTCCGGCGACAGTTCCTTGATGGAAAAACTTATATCTCCGCTGATAATTTTCCGATGTACAATAGTGGGCAACTTCATTGACAACACGGAGGCAAAAGACGAACAGATAGGGTAGTTTTGATCTTTCAATCCATTTCCATAATTTTTTTTGAATCTTTTAGTAACAAATTTATGTTGAATGGTGACAAGGATTTTGAATCATTAGCATTTTTTATTTATTATTAGTAACAAATGTGTTGAATATTTGGCATTTAATTGTTAGTTTAGTAAGAAAAATTCTTCCACCAATTCACATAGTAAATATGTCATCATCATTTGACAAAAATTCCACCATAAAAATCACCCCTGACCATTTGATAAAAACTCTCTTGTATCTCAAGTTTCGTCAACCTCCTCAGCAATTATCTCTCCAACGAGGACTACATGTACTTTATCTATGAGCTCATTAGTGGAGATGCGACTAAAGTGCAAAGAGAAGGAGATAGAATACAATGTTGTAGTGTAGAGTGAGGAGAGAGAAAATTGTTGGAGAATTTGACTGAGATAATTTATACAATGGCCACAAATGAATCCCCCCTAATTCGTTGATCAGACCTTAAACCATTTTGAATTTTGAATTGAAAAAATATTTATTAATTTTAAAAGATTATTTTTTTTTTAAGAGTATATAGTTGACCAATCGAAAGCTGCCACATCGTAAATGAAAGTGTATGTGACACACTGTGTATGGATAGCATTGTCCAATAAACTATGAAAGATAAATCATTCGTGATTTTCTAATGGAATTAATCACGTAGACTTATTATTAGCTATTGGCAAAAGTAAATTAAAAAAAAGGAATTGGATCCTCTCCAGTTAACTGGGCAATCCAATATACTGGATGTGAGTGAGAAAGAGATGATGTAGGTTGGGTCCCACCTCTCCATCCCCTCACATCCAGTATATTGGATACTGGATTGTCCAGTTAACTGGAGAGGATCTTTTTCCTTAAAAAAGTTAAAAGATAGATTGGTTATTACCATGAAAAGTTAAATTAGGAAAGATATTGAGAAGATTTGGCATAAATTAATTTTGACAAGAGTTTACATATGTCAAACCTCTTGATTATATACAATCAAGTCACCTTTAATTTTACAAACAATTACAATACCAAAATCGAACTTGATACGGGTGACACCCATATATAATTGTAAAAATTATGTATGACTTAGATTAGATAGGTCTAGATCCGAGTAGTTCAATTAGATTACCCATTTTAAAATAAAGGGGTATAGTTAAACGGGTCATATTGATAATCAAGATGAATCCTTCAACCTCCATCAATGGCTTCCATTACTTGGGGCCCTTCAAAGTAGTTGAATTCCATGGCTTGGGATTGTTCAACCTCCAAGTAAGACTTGTAAACGGATTAGGTTGGACTGAAGTTTTTATTAGTCCTAACTATATATTAAATTACCCATTTCTAAATGAAGAGGCGTAGTTAAATGTATCATATTTACAATGAATATGAATCTTTCAATCTCCATCAACGGCTTCCATGGCTTGGATCCTTGAACCTCTATCAATGGATACCATGGTCAAGAAAAAACGTGCTACACCAAATAACAAGCATCAATCGCTGAAATGAACAAAACATTTACGATTTAAGTTTATGTACCAAGATCAAAATTAAAAGACCATATATTAAACCAATAGTAAAAAAAAAGAGGACCAAAGGTTTTACAATGAATACTAATAATACGAAGGAACAACAAATTATTTTAATTCAAATGAACAAATCACGTCCTACACGACTTTGGTTCTTCAATGAAAAAGAGGACCAAAGTTTTAACAATTTCTTTCTATGCATCAAAATTATGACTATCTTTGCGATTTAATAAATTAACAATTGAATTAGTTATCTTTCTAAAATTCAATTCAGATGATATTTACAATGCCCATAATGTTATAAACTCGTCATATATATAGGCAACATAAGTATGGTGGATGACGTGTTGTGATGATGATGATGGTGCATAATGTGAAAAGTTATGATATTACTTATTATTTGATTATATTAGTAATAAATTAAATGGTTATTTCGATTCTAAAAAATGAACATTAATTTGTTGTAATTTTAAATATTAATTTACTTTTTTTTTGTCAATATATAATAATAGGAAAAAATAATATCCTCTTTAATTACTTTATATTTCAATAATATCAATTAACGAAAAGGTAAATCAATTATCCACTTCCCTTAAATATCTCCCTTCCTTTATTAAGCTAATCAGGACTAACGCTCGAGATTTGTTTGTACTAAATAAATGGTTATGATTTTGTAATTATAGTGGCTTAAAAATCCATGTAGTTGTTGCTGCCAACTACTGAAAAATTATTCCTTGCACATATATTTATGGCAACTGATAGAGTATGTAGTTATCAGTTTGATTGAATATCATTACTTCTAGTCATGTAATAATAATTACATTGGTTTAATTGAGTCGTTATGATCACCGACTAATGAATAATAGATTACACTATTCTCATATCATTCACCCTTTTTTTGTTTTTTTTTTTTGTTTTTTTTTACTTATAGATTGATATCGCAACTTGATAAAATACTAGTACTATGTTTCAAAGCAATTAAAATAAATGAAAAGAAAGGCAACTTGATAAATGTTATAACCAATTGATCCTCAATTGATTGACTGATAATCGGCTCGGTGGATGTGGATCACATGTGTCCTAATTTAATCTCTTTTGTTTTTCTAATTAAGTCTCTTTATAATAATATTATGGCAGTTTGGTTAATGACATGTGCTAGATATAAAGATATACTAGAAGTTTTTTTTTTTTTTTTTTTGTTTTTTTTTTTTGGGTGATAGAAATTAAAGTTGAAAGATAAAAGAGTTTAAAATGTCTAATTGGCAGTACTCATTTGCTATTCTTAATTAGGATATGATTTAGATTACAAGGTAAACCTTATCTGAACTTAGGTTCTGCCACTACTTTTCCAAAAAAAAAATAAAAAAAAAAATGGTGGTAATAAGATTAATGATGGGACAATGTACGTTAAATCAATTCACAGAAAAATGAAAACCTATCTACCTCTAAGATTTTAGTAAGATTTAATTGGATCACTCAAAATGTGACGTACTGAGTAATGAATTAGGTAATAAGTCTGATTAGCGCAAGCCTACACACAAGAAACGACAAATGATGTTGTCACAATTATACTATTCGCTTTCATATCGAATGATTGCGGTCTCTCCACTAATGACTTTGTGGGCCTAATTATTTTTTAGTTTCTACTTGGTATAAAGTAAAATATTTATTTTATTTTAATTTTTTTTTTAGTGTTTTTTTTTAAAAAAGTCATAGAAGTCAGGATTACCTTTACGAAATGGTGTCCTAATTGTCATTCACCAACAAACTGATAAATGGATCAAACTGAGTTGTGTTTAGCTAAAAGAGAATCACAACTAGCTACTAGTACTAAAATTACTACTGCTATAACCAATCAAACAAAAGGAATTCAAAGTAGTGAAACCAATTCTCAACATCTTCTCCTTTATATTCAAACAAAAGACACTCCAGTCGATTTCACATTGCTACTACTTGAAAATGCAGATTTGATTGTCCCTAAATTAAAACTCCTAAGATTTTCACTGTCTTATTAGTTGTCTAATTGAGATTCTTCAACCTTTCATTGTTGTTGGTTTGTACCTTCATCTTCTATAAAGTTTCAGGTTTCAAATAACCTTCGATCCATTTCAAAGCTCTACAACGTCAACTTTGTTTGGCTAAACCAAAGTTGAAAGAAGTGAGTAACTACCGCTAAGAGAGACTGCAATAACGACTAGCTAGACAAAGGTTGAGAGACGATAAAATATGGTTGATTGAAATTAGGCTAAAATGGGCTAAAAGAGCATAACGGGGGCAAAGGAAGAGAGAGGTGGCTAGGAAAAGTTAGGGTTTCCATTCGGAAATGACCATTATGTGAGCTCTCTTAAATATTGTTGGTTGTTGGATACTAGACAAAAAACAAAATGGTTAAGTTACATCGTGGTTGATCCTCCAAGAAACATACTACAATGTATGTCTTCCACAAAGGTTCCAACATCATGGTAACACATGATTTCTAGACCTTAAAAAATACACTAGGTGTTTCGGATTCGTTACATATACGTAAGCATTTATTGCTCCATTATGATCAATGTTTTTGATAATAATGTCTTTATTTTGATTTAGGTTCATTACAATCAGATTTATATTTCAGAATATATCAGTTTTTGCCAAGTTTATTAATAGTTGAATATTCGTAAAGCTTATATGATCAAATAAACATCCATATAAGTCTCAAAATGCAGGTTAATGAAGTATTTTATACTCCATTCATCTTAAATCAATTGTTGCATGGTGCCAATTATTATTTTGTTTGTAATTATGCAATTGTAAGAGTAAAAACATGAGTAATTACATTATTAGAAATATGATATACTCCCTCCGTCCCCCACTTACCTTAACAAAACTTCTAAAATCAAGTCCCCTACTTACCTTAATATAACTATATTTTCTTCATATTCTCTCTTATTTACCCCCCACTATCCCTTACATACAATAAAAAAATTATAATTTCTCTCTCCAATCACTCTCTCTCTCTTCACATTATTTTAATATTTTTCACACCCATTACCCAATAGTTTAATGTTTATCAACCAAGGGCAAAATAGTCCAAATACACCCTCCTTAATTCTTGTGTGAATAGTGCAATGTTAAGGAAAGTGAGGGACGGAGGGTGTATAATTTATTATTTTGAAAACAAAAAGAAAACTAGTTAAACTAAGACCCCTAGTGAAAGTATTGCATTTCCGGATCAAGAGAGAGGGGAGCAATTTTCTTTGAGTCTGACTACGACTATTCACATTCATAGACGTGTAATATGGGGACCAAATGCGATTATTAATTTATTATGCTACACAACAAAAAACTAATATGGAAAAAAAGAAAAAAAAAAAGAAGATAGTGGGTTACATGCAATACCCAGCATAAATAAATAAATAAATAAATGGTAAATAATTTTGAAAAAACCAGAATTTCAACAGCTCTATCAAAATGTGTCTCCATTGTTGCTCAAGGATGCATCATTGGTCTACATCAGTAGAACCTTCAAACCCCACTTAGGGTCTCAATCTAGACTTTGCTTTTTTCTTCTCTTTTGGCCCACCAACATTACCTCTTCATTATTTCAGAATTTGTACCCCAAACTATCAAGTGTACGTTCTTTTATTGAAGTAGAGAAGCATTACTGTTAGGGCATTCACAATAATAGTCTCAAAGGTATGAAAATTTGAGACTTTAAGGAATCTAAGTGGTCAGACTACCAATATTGTGGGAAGAAGTCTGAAGAATTTGAAATAGAGTATTTCTCATTCCATACTCCATTTCAGACTCCATTTGTGGAATTTTGGACCTAGTTTGTTACAAATTGTAGTAATTTGAGAGAGATTAATTGTGTATGAATCTACTCTCTCTGTCGCTCTATAATTTCATCAGTTTCTATTTTGGGTAATCCCTATATAACTTCAGCAGTTCTATTTTTAGACATACTTTACAACAAATTGACCCTATTGCCCTCAAATATAAATTAACCAAACTCCTCCCACTTGCAATCTAGGGACAATTTCGACTTTTCAACCCCTGCCTTAATATGTGTGAAAAAGCAACTGTTGAAAATATAGGGGGACGGAGGGAGTATATATTTACGCCATGTGTAAAGTATGAGAGATATTTACGTTGAATTTTCATTTTCATGCACCTTTTTTTTTTTATTCTTGAGACTTCCTAATTGAATATATAATATTTTGATTTGAACATAATTTTTTAATTGATCATATACAATCCAAAAAATGTGAATTTGAATTTAATTTATAGATGGAATATATGAAATTCAACAATTAGTAGTATAAAAAATGGAAGAACAAAAAAAAAAGTGAGTGTAATGTTGATGTGGCAAAGTCTGAGAAGTTTGAATTGAAATGTGGTGTAAAATTTGAGAAGTTTGAAGTCAATGCGAGGAAACAAAAAAGTGAATAAATTGCTGATGTGACAAGTTTGGAGAGTTTGAAATCAGACTCCCACTGTAGATACCCTTAGACTTCAAACCATTAACATATGTAGCCACACCTCAAATTTCTCCACATGATAATGCACAGTACATATCAAGCTAAAACAAGACTACTTTCACTCTCTTTGTGTTCCAATTAGAGTAGCTAGATGTCTGAAAATTCCTATATCCTTTCTGAAAACGTTATGTTAATCGTCTTGGCAATCACTATAAGTTAGCTAGGGAAAGCTGATCAAAAATGGGCTTGGGTGGGAAGCGGACCGGGTTTGACATGTATTTTAGGCCCAAGGACAGGGCCGGCAAGCGGGCTTGGACCAGGCTCACGGGTTGGGCCTTTATAAATTCCCCTAAATGCGTTGTTCGTGTCCGACCATTTTTAGGGTGAGATAGGCGGGCCTCATGGGCTGACCCATCCGTGATCAGCTCTACCGCAAATTACTACTTACTCCGTCACTAAATGAAGGTTACATTTGCAATTTTAATTTGTCACCAAATGAAGGTTACATTTCCTTTTTTGGTATACTTTTTACAATAAAGTTACAAAATTAGTCTCACCCACTTGCCCCTCTCCCCCCCTTCAAATGGTCACAAAATCATTTTCTCTTTCCAATTTTAAAAAGTAAGTCTATTATGATCATTACACTTATCCAATAAATTTCAACCAAAAAGTTAAATGTAACTTTTATTTAGTGATGGAGGGAGTACAAGTTATTATGATTTTTGTTTATATCTATCTAATGTTGTATTTAGGTGTTATTATTCGTATATTGTAACTATTAATTCTCACTAATAAGTTATCTGGTCATTACTAATAATTATAAAAAAAAGCAGGTCATGGCTAATACGTGCAAATAGCATGAATTAATTGATATAAGAAAAATAAATAACTTGAATTAATTAACTGCTTAGGCTTCATATATGTAATATACTTATACTTTGCTTTAAGCAGGTATCGAACCTTCGACCTCTTTCTTAACATACAACACTTCCACCATTGTTCCAAGTTTACATTAACAAGAATAGTTGCAATACAATATGTTTATTAACTTCTATCTGAACATTTAGCAACGGAAATAGGAAATTCCCTTGCTAACTTAGCAACGGAAATAATAAAATCCGTTGCTAATTGTTTTTTTTTTAAATAGAATTTGTTAGCAACGGAATAGTAAATTTCGTCGCTAAGTTGGCAACGGAATTCACTATTCCGTTGCTAAGAAAAAAATAAAATATAATTAGCTTAATTTAGCAACGGAATCATAGAATCCGTTGCTAATGTCATAAAAAAAACAAAAAACTTTTAGCAAGGGATTTTTCGCCATCCCTTGCTAAACTTAGCAACGGAAGGGATTTTGTCCCTTGCTAAATCGTGTTTTTTGTAGTGTATTGTCTTAATCACGGAGAAACAGATGAAGAAAGAGAAAAATGGCCGTACAGGGAACTAGGTAGCCGACTAATCGGCGATGTTAGTTGACAAGAGGGACCCGCCCAACACCAACACAAGGCAACAAAGAGTAAGAAAATCACGCTACCAGGCCCCACCCACCTAGGTGCCTGATGATAGTCCATTAGGGCTAACAAATTTGCAATATCTAAAGCCAACAAAGAGAGAGAGAAATTGAGAATCGGTTACGTTGCAGATCGAAGCATACACAGACACAGACACATACACAGACTCAGAGAATTTTCCATGCTTTCTCTGCGTGCAAGCCACCACCAGTCCACACAACCCAACTTACAAACAAATACCACAATCCCAAAATATCATATTAGACGGATTATAAAATTTGTACTGATGAACTATAAATTGGTACTGATGAACTATAAATTGGTACTGATGAATTATAAATTGGTACTGGTGAAACGAAAACTATTATAACTTTTTGTCACCCAATACCACTTCGATACTAATTTTTGCTTGCTTATCTTGTACTCGCTTGATATAACAGTCCACTGAAGAGGACAAGAGACGGACTCTACTACAAATACCATAATCGTGACCTCGGTATTCCCGTACCATCCTCTTCTTGTAATCATTACAATCAAATCAAATCCCCCCCTCTCTCTCCTCCCACTTCCTCCATCCTCTATTTATTTACCCACCTCTCCCTCTCTTTTGCATTACAACCTCCTCCCCCTCTCTCATAATCTCTCTCTATAATCTCTCTCTCTCTCTCTCTCTCTCTCTCTCTCTACACTCTACACTAAAACTAACCTCTTTCTCTCTTGAGTGATTCCAAGTAATTGTACTGGCAGTATTCATTATTGCATGGATGGATCCTTCTAGTTTACAACACCATCATCATCAGGTAATTAAGCACTCATAGTTATATACTTATTATTACTACTAGCTTCTTTAATTCATTCCCACCTTTCTTCACTTAACTAACTTTGTGTTAATTGCTTTTTCACTAGAATAATTTCTAACTTCTAACTAAGCATAGTACTTACCTTTTTCATTTGTGTGCTTCTTTCTTTGTTTGATCATAAATTTGTGTGTTTTTTTAGAAAAATGGTTTATGTTGAAATCTTACTGTTCATTTTTTCTTGTGAATGTTTCTTTTTTTGGTCCAACAAAACACAGTGACACAGTGTATGATACAAGGACTGTGAATAAGAACAAATCAATGTTTGTACACAACTTTCTCTTCTTATCAACTCTGTGGAAAATCGAAAAAAAAATTACTTTTTTTTTTAATAGTTTGAAAAAGTATTTGCCCCATGTTGAGGGCAATTAGTAATGTACAATATTAGTTAAATAATAAATGGCAATGTCTTTTTGTGACAAGCTACTGTTTGTGATTTTTCTTAGTCCTAGTGGACTACCCTATAAAATTCTTTGCTTCAATATGAAGACTAGAAGCAGAAATAATGTGAGTAATTAACAAATCATTTCTTTCTTCTCATCATAAGAGAATCTACTTTTCTGAAAATAGTACTCTAGTCACTATTGCTTTTATTTGTTCAACAATTACCCCCACCAAACATAAAGTGACCTTATCTTACATTCATATTGAGCCTCTATTAATCTTGTCACCATTAATTAAGTTTCTATTTGTTTTTAGTATAACTTATTTCTTCTACCATACAATCTATGTTACTCGTACTCTTTATTTCGAGGTACCAATGTCGAATCCTTAACACTCCGACATTCGACATGGGTATATATATAAACACTTGAGACTTTATTTTAGGCCTAAAACATGCAAATTTCTCCATAAAATAGCGAGTATGACACCTAGACACGTACCCGTATAGTCCATGTAGCATAGCATGTCACTACTCATTTGGTTTGTGTCAATTGGCTTTCATTTAGTTTAGCTCCATTCTGTTAAGAAAAACAGAACCTAAATTTGGTTTTTTTCTTGCTATAATTTTTTTTGCTTATGATTTGTGAATTTGGTTTTAAAATTTTCAGGAAATTATGGAATCCCAATCACTAGACAGTATGCTAATGTGCACAAAGGGACAAAACCAATTAGGAGAACAGCAACAACAACAGCAAGAGAAGAAGCCAAGGCCAGCAGAGGAAGCATTGAAATGCCCAAGATGTGATTCAAGCAACACCAAATTCTGTTACTACAACAACTACAGTCTCACACAACCAAGGTACTTTTGCAAGTCTTGTAGAAGGTACTGGACCAAAGGGGGAACTCTGAGGAATGTTCCAGTGGGTGGAGGGTGCAGGAAAAACAAAAGATCCTCATCAACATCAAGAAGAATCACAACACTTGATCATCATCATCATCATCAACCTCATCATCTTATTACTAATAGTACCCCAACTTCTTCATCTTCTCATAATTCTCTCTTGATCTCATCACCACCACCATCATCTTATGATCATCATCACTCAACCAATGATCTCACCCTTGCTTTTGCTAGGCTCCAAAAACAAGTTAGTGGGTCCATGGGATTTGATCAAAATGAGAACCAGGGGAATATTTCCCTCCTTGGAAACCACCAAAATCCCCATTTTAACCTTTTTGGCAATGCTGATCTCCAACAACAGTACTTGTACTATAATGGCCTTGCTGCTGGGGGTAATGATGTCAATGATCATCACCATCAAATGGGTATGCAATTTGATCATCATCATCATCATCATCATGATCAACATCATGATCATCAGCAAGAGATGATGAGCAATGCATCCTCAGGGTCCTCAACGCCAACAGGATCTGCATCAATCAAGCAAGAATTAATGGTGGGTGATCATCAAAACAGACTTCTCTGGGGTCTCCCTTGGCAACTCAATAGTGGTGCTAATAATCATGAAGGGATGATCACTAATTACATGAATGGAAGTAATGGTAATATTAATGGTGGAAATGAGATTGATTCACTCAGAGAAAGTTGGAACAATGTTGGAGCTCTTGGTCCAGCTTCTTGGCACAGCCTTATCAACAGCCCCTTAATGTAATAGATTTTAGTTATACTTTTGTATTAGAACTTAATTACTAAGATTAAAATGTAATGCCATCTTAGACTTAAAAACTAAAGGGGGGAGGAAAAAAACATAGGAGACTCATATTTTAGTTTCATCTCTTGCTATGTTTAATTTGTTTGTTAACTTCTTTTGGGTTTTTTTTTTTTTTTTTTTTTTTCTTGGGTGAGGGTGTTTATTTAGGTGAATGTATCCCCTCACTTGAGTAATACTTTAGTTTTTTCTTAGCTTCTTGGGTTCTTCCTTAATTAGCTAGTTTGATTAGGGAGATTTAACAATGGCTTTGTTGTTTTGGATTGTACTGGTTGTTGGTAAAGTAATGAAATTTGGGATTTGTTCTGTTTTTCTTTTTAAAAACATTGGTAACTAGTACATCCTATTGGCATGTTGCATGGATTCAGTAACAAGTACAAGAGATATATGTGCATGTGAAGAAATGTGGTCTTAAAGTATATGTTAAAGTGTTAAAGTTTCATATGCATGGTCAAGTCTTGAGCATTAAGAATTGGAAGTTGGTACTTGAAATAAATAAAGTGTTAATAACAACATATGCAACTAGCTAAACATTTAAAGAAAACAGGAACACTAGTTTTACTGCTTAGCTTCTTGTCAATATATGGACAGGGTATTGAGTTTCAAGTATCAAGAATTGGCTACTTGCAGATCAATGTAATTAGCTCATTCATTTAGTTAAGGGGTCGTTTGGCCGGATTTGTACTAAACTTCAACATCTGCTTCACATCATTACTCTTCCAATTCTATCTCTTCCATAGCTTCAGCTTATAAGAAATTTAAAACAACCCCCAAAAAAGTTAGAAGCAGAAGTTTCAAAATTGGAGCACATTTCTAATTTTGGCTTTACTGATTGCAACTTCTAAGAAACTAAATTTATAGTGGAGAGGGAGATAGAGAGGGGATTGGATGATGTAAAGAGAAATGAGCGGGTGAAGCTAAAACTTCATAAAGTCAGGCCAAACGACCCCTTGAATAATAAAGGGGATGAAACATTAGTTATTCTTTTCTCTTCTTGGTACAATTTTCCGTCCTCACGGTCCTTTAACAACACAAGTGAAATTTTATTAGGTGACTTAGTGCCATCATCAACAAACGGTCGGTTATGAGATTTTTAAAAGTTTTATCTTGTGACAATAACATACAAAGTAAAGCTACAACCATATAAACAAGTTATTATCCTCTCCTATAATTCTTAAGCTTTCTAAATTAGACCACCTCTTGAAAGCCATTGAGACTTCCATAATGGTAGTTCATATTGAGAATTAATTGGAAATAGATGAAGTTCATCATAAAATGAAACTCATTCAGAAACATAGCATTTTGGCTATTTCTTGCACAACTTCCCAAAAGTCATGACATTACAATGCAATGTCATCTTAGACACTACATTTCAAAAAGAAAAAAAGCAACCTAGAAACATTGGGACCCTATGTTGTTTCAAATGCTGTTATCTTACACTTTGTTGGTTACTCCCTCACTAATAAACACATAAAACTTGATTTTATTTTTCCTTCTTTTCCCATTTATGTTTAGGTTCATGAATTCTGTCTTTATACAAGACTAGCTGTTGGATGATTCACTAGTTTTGTTTGTTGGTTGGTAAAGTAAAGAAATTTGAGGGTTTGTTGTTGTTGTTGTTGTTGTTTCCCAACACAATACACAAATTTTTTGTTTTGTGAGAAAAAAGTTGCAGGATGTTTGGTGGAGAAGAAGAATGTTTTTTCTTTTTTTGGGATAAAGTGGGGGTGAAGCCTGAGACATTGAGACCGATGTTTCATGGTCTATTATTGCTGTCTATTATTGCTGCATGCAAAACAAGATCTACAACACTACTTTGGTTATTTTCTCTGTCATGTGTATGGATTTGAAACAGGGTTGTGTTCTCAAGAAATTCTTGCATCATTATTTTATTCATCTAATAATAATATACTATTAGTACTTTTTTTCTTATTTTTATTTATTTATTTATTTTTTTCTTATAATATGAGAAAGTACTATATTTTAGTACTATTCTGGTTAAGAGAAATTTAATGATTTTGGAATCAATTGGGATGACTTATGGTTCAAAGTGTTGAAATTTCAGTGTATTATGTAATAGGCATGAGCACCAATTTCGGGATAGATTTTGTTGGGTTAGAAGACAGGATCTAAGTAAGGATTTGAGCGTGATGTTAATTGTCAGAAATCAGTTGAATTTTTATTTTTATTTTTATTTTTTTATTTTTTTTGTTTTTATTCTTCGTAGTGAGAGATTTGTCTTCGATTTCATCTAGGTAGTTGGCTCCCTACTCCCTAATTCCCACTATGGGATTAATTAACTTGAACAATCTATAATATATATTGATTAGGCTAAAAATAGGCTTAGAGTGGCCCTAAACTAATTGGGCTCCATCTAAGGCCCAAATTGTCTAAGGAAAAGTGGGAAATCAATCTAGCCATTAAGTTGGATTGAATTAAGCCCTATGCCACTCATCAAGTATTATAAATACTGTTTATTTCAGTACACCAGGTACACACAATATACCTTTTTCAGAGTACTTTCACCTGTCACATTCTCTCTCTTACATCACTTTTCCAATTCTCTCTCTTGTTGACAAAAAACTCATCGGAGAGCCAAATCTCTCTCCGACCTCCCTCTAATCCGACCGTACTGACTTGAGCGTCGGACGGGCTACTCCCCGATCCGCCCCGGGGGCAGCTTCTGTTTTGTAGGGAGAAGAGGAAGAACACCGAATGCCTAGCGCCGATCGCCGACCGTTCAGCCTCCGCAGAGTAGCAAGTGCTGACGGAAAACCAATACTGTCCGCGTTCCCTCCGGTCATCCGTG
>BSSO01002704.1:0-18473 GCA_030267885.1 Mesembryanthemum crystallinum
GATACTGAACTCCATCAATTACCCAGCTATTTATAGCAATTCCAGCCCTCAAGCTTGTGGTGGAAAATTGTTCTCAAAGTTCAACAATTTGGGGCTACACCATAGCACATAGGATAGGACGGTGAAGACTTTTGCAATTGTAAGATTTCTACCGCCGTCCCGATATACCGCTGCATGTTTTGGTTCATTTTTCTTCACCATTTAATGCTTGCTTTGACTATGGAGGTAGGAGAGAGAGTGGAGCTGTAATTTTAACAAAACTAATTGAGCAATCGGCAACCGCTGGTGAGATAACAAACTAAAGGCCAAGTCATAAAAACTTGGAATAGTAGAAAAATGAAGCATGTGGCAAAGTTGGCTACCATTAAAAATTACTTGTCTCAAAGATGCTTTGTGGGACATGGCAATCATTCTAACTACTATGTTCTTTGGCATATCAAGCAATTAATTAATTTCATTTTCAGTCAACAAATTATCCAAAAAAATTTCCTCAACTAACAGAGAAAGACAGTTTAGTAAGGAGAAGGGAAACTTTCTTGTTTGATTGAGATGGATCATACAGACTTGCTTTTGGAGGCTCAACTCCTTCAGGTATACACCTCTCTCTCTCTCTCTCTCTGTGATCCTTATTGCCGGAGATCATGTTTCTACAGTTGTGTTATGGTAGTTGCTATATCTGCCCTTTCTTTAATTCCAGTGAATGTGATTACCCGTCTTTTTAGGATACGACGCTCAACTTCATGGTTAGGGACGATACTGTAAAGTGCTGATTACTTGAGCATCTCTTGATTCCTTGAATGTTGATTACCATATTGGTTTTTGGCTTTGAGGGTTTGTGTGTCAGCAAAAGTGCCACCCTCTGATCAATTGCTTCTCTCTAATATATGCTTCACCACATCACCTATAAAATTTAGTAGTCTCTAAAGATGGTTAGTCTCCTAGAATTTGTATAATATCTATGTAAGTATCAAAGTTTGTTTCAAAGATTGTCTTCTTGTTCAAATTAAAAAATATGCTGTCTTGGAAGAGATTTGTTCGTTCTGAATCTGAGATTGTACATATGTCTTGTTTGGGGCCAAAGTGAAGGAAGACAACAGAAATTGAGACAACTTCAGAATTATTAAACATTTAGGGTGGAGTAGCGAGCTGAGACTTGCCTTGTTAGTTGCTGTACCCTTTTGTCGATTTTGATTGATCCCTTGACTGCTCTTGAATTTTATTTCTTACATCCTCAGACGGAAAACAGTGAACTATATACTGGAGATGGCTCTGTTGATCGCCAAGGGAAGCCTGTCCTAAAGAGCAAAACTGGTAACTGGCGAGCCAGTCTCTTCATCTTAGGTGGGTGCTTGTCCGTGAGGTGTCATCTCTTATCATTTTTCTGTATTCTGATGTAACATTCTTCTCGTTTTTTCTAACTCAATCACCCTACACAGGCAATGAATGTGCTGAGCGTCTTGCCTACTATGGTATTGCAACTAATTTAGTCATTTATCTCACCACCAAATTGCACAAAGGAAATGTCTCTGCTGCAAGAGATGTTACCACCTGGGCAGGCACATGTTACCTTACCCCGCTTATTGGGGCTTTCTTAGCAGATGCATATTGGGGTAGATATTGGACAATTGCACTCTTCTCCATGATTTACTTCATTGTAATACTCTCAATTGCCTTTATTCCAATCCTGGCTTGCTATCATTTGTCCCTCTCCATTTTAAGATTATTACATGAGACAGATGATACCCATAAATTTTCAGTTGTCGTTAGTTTTATCAACATTGGAATTGTTTTGCATCTTTTCACCATGCTGTTGGACTAGCTCTCTAGATATGCTGTAGTGTTATACTTATACCCTTTTAACTAGGAAATTGCAGAGAAATTTTATCAAAGACAACTGAGCACCATGTTTGGATTAAGTTTGCTAATTTGTAATTATATTACGCTAAAAAATGATAGTTATTACAATGTGATGAGCATTATATGGTAAATACATGCTCATGATCACTTTTAAGACTTGTAGTTGTTTTGGTTGTAAATATCATTACTTTGAGTCAAATTTCTTTCATGATTACGTTGGCTAAACTTGAGCAACTGTGATTACAATGGCTCGTGTAATCGATTACACACTTCTCATATCACTCATCTCCCTTCTTTATCTTCCATCTCTACTTTACTCAATAAAGTGATGTGATACAATGTAATAACAATTACTTCCAAATAAATTAGCCCTTGAATGATTCCAGTCTTAGATGTGACTCTGGGCCAGTTCTATGGATCAAATTTGAGATGATCTGAGCCGCCATATACATGTGACAGGCTAGGACCTGAGGGGATCCCTTCTTTTACATCATGAGTTTCATAATACTACTATACCTACTTCGGAAATTATTGTTTGTTTCCTGTAAATGCCTGCAGTTTCAACTTTTAAGAGATTCTTAAGGAGATCTACAACTTCTTGACAGTATTGTTATGTGTTGTAGGGAATGTGTACTTTGACTCTATCTGCTTTGGTTCCTGCCTTGAAGCCTGCTGAATGCACTGGTTTGGTTTGTCCTCCAGCTACTCCAGCACAGTATTCAATATTCTTTTCAGGCCTCTATCTAATAGCGTTAGGGGCTGGAGGAATTAAGCCTTGTGTTTCATCCTTTGGTGCTGATCAGTTTGATGATACTGATCCTAGAGAAAGGGTAAAGAAGGGATCTTTCTTCAATTGGTTCTATTTTTCTATCGAAACAGGTTCTCTTGTATCAAGTACTCTTATTGTTTGGATTCAAGAAAATGTTGGATGGAGTGTAGGCTATGGGATTCCTGCATTATTTATGGCAGTTGCTGTTGCGAGTTTCTTTTCTGGAACTCGTTTGTATAGGTTTCAAAGACCTGGAGGAAGCCCTTTAACAAGAATGTGCCAAGTTGTGGTTGCATCATTGCGTAAATGGAAATTGGACGTACCACAAGATAGTAGTCTCCTGTATGAAACATTGGGCCAACATTCAGTAATTGATGGAAGTCGAAAGCTGGAGCACACTGATGGACTGAAGTACTTTCCTCACCATTTTTCATGTTATATACTTCTTTTACCATACCATTATGGTTGGCTTTTCTTTCTGCCATGCACATGTAGGTGATCAAATGATCTTCTAGTATCCCAAAAAGGAGATTATGCTCATTGCACTCTTCCTGCAGGTGCCTGGATAAAGCATCAGTTTTCTCAGTTACAGAATTGAAACATGGGGAACTTCCTAGCCCTTGGAGATTATGCACTGTAACACAAGTGCAAGAATTGAAGACCTTGATCCGTATGTTCCCTATTTGGGCAGCTACAGTTTCCTATTCTGCTATCTATGCTCAGCTGTCAACGACTTTTGTTCTCCAGGGGAAGTTCATGGACAGAAAAGTTGGTTCCTTCACCGTTCCAGCAGCCATATTATTTGTGGAAGTCAGCAGCGGTATGTTATGGGTTTTCATTTATGAAAAAATGATTGTGCCTATGGCTCGGAAGTTTACTGGCAAGGAGAGGGGATTCTCAGAGCTACAGAGAATGGGTATTGGTCTCTTCTTCTCCATGCTTGCCATGGTGGCCGCGGCATTTTTAGAGATGAGACGTTTGCAGCTTGCTAAAGAACTGGATTTGGTCGATAAAAATGTTGCAGTCCCACTTAAGATCTTATGGCAAATTCCCCAATATTTCCTTGCGGGGGCTGCAGACGTATTTACCTTTGTTGGGAAGATGGAGTTCTTCTACAATGAATCACCAGATGCGATGCGAAGCTTGTGCAGTGCACTTGTCCTCCTAATAGCTTCAGTGGCAACATACTTGAACTCTCTGATTCTGACAATTGTGACCGACATTACGACTTCTGGTGGTAAAACTGGGTGGATACCAGATAATCTAAACAAGGGCCGCCTTGATAAATATTTCTGGAGCTGGGCTGGTTTCAGCTTTGTGAACCTATTGGTGTATATTTTCTGTGCAATGAAGTATAAACCTAAGAAGACTTTGTAAGAACTCTGCTCAACGGCTCTCAAAATCGGTCAGTGTTTCATGTTGTACCAGAAGTGTTGTTGGTTTATCATATTATGTACATTTATGTAAATGATACCACTTCAATGGAAAACCAAGGTTGTGTATTTCCTTTTTGCTGCTGTGTCTAAAATTCTTGAACTCCTATCCTTGCTCAGCACTGTATCCAAATCTTAAAACTTGAAATGAGACCATGTGGTTCCAGAAACTGTTTTGTATCCTGGACTAAATTAAATTGAACCCATTCTCACCAACCCATTTTCCAGGTCTAGTCAGCGTGCCTAAGATACGACATGGTTACTTGATGTGAAATGAAGAGTCTGAGAAACTTGGGTCTGAGGTACTGACCAAAGGTGATAAATTCCTTTTAGCAAAAATTCCGCCCTTTGGTCAAGACTCAACGGTGTGAGTGGGAGGGGGGAACCACAAATACCACCCCAACGTTTGAGATTGAACCTCCAACCTCAAGGCTCAGGAAGGCTGCCTTTACGGCTTTACCACCGGGCTAAATATGACTTGGCTTAATCACTTTTTCTGCTCCTCATTGACATGTTATACTGATTAGTGATTCATAAATGTTGGCTTTGACACACTCTTCCATATATTCTTCCATCTCATATATGCCAAACATAAATGATGGAAAACTAATTGAGCAGTCGGCAACCTCTGGTGAGATAAGAAACTAAAGGCCAAGTCATAAAAACTTGGATTAGTAGAAAAATGAAGCATGTGGCAAAGTTGGCTACCGTTAAAAATACTTGTGTAAAAGATGCTTTGTACGGCGTGGGCATTTTTCCAACTACTACATTCATTGGCTTCAAGCAATTAATTAATTTCCTTTTCAGTGCAGTTTTAGGTCTTAGTCAACAAAATAATATAGAAAAAGGCCCTGAACTAACAGATAGAGACAGTAGTTTAGTAAGGAGGGGCAGGGAAACTTTATTGTTTGATTGAGATGGATCAAACAGACTTGCTTCTGGAGGCTCAACTCCTTCAGGTACACTCTTCTCTCTGTCTCTGATCCTAATTGCTGGAAATCATGTTTCTACAGTTTGGTTATGGTAGTTGCTGTATCTGCCCTTTCTTTAATTCCACTGAATGTGATTACCCTTGTTTTTAGGACATGACGTTCAACTTCATGGTTAGGGACGATACTGTAAAGTGCTAATTACTTGAGCATCTCTTGATTCCTTGAATGTTGATTACCATATTGGTTTTGGCTTTGAGGGTTTGTGTATCAGCATAAATATTACCCTCTGACCAATTGCTTCACTCTAAAATATGCTTCACCACATCACCTAGGAAATTTCAATATATATATGCATATAACTTGCTTGACTGAAATTCAGAGCTACTAAGAAAGTTAAGCTTCAATTTAGGATTGAAGAGCCAGTGTAATTGTTTCAGCTGATCTGCCAACTTGATTCTTGCTAATAAACCTAATATGGGCTGATTTTGTTTCAAAAGCTGTTAAGTTTGTGGCTATGGTGCTCTGCTCATTCAGTCAGAGGAGGGTTTGCTGGAAGGACGTATCAATGATGAACATATCAGTTGAGAGCTGCCAAAGCCTTGTGAAATTCGCATTTCATGGACATGGAAATTCGGTGATATGAATTATAGAACCAACGCCTTATGTTGGCAATATTGCCATTTGCATTGCGCCACAAACAAGATTTGTTTATGCTTGCCCTCAAAACCCGTTACTGCCGCAAAGTTCATTAAAGATATTTGTTTGCAGTGTAAATTTATATTTATCTCATTGGTATTATGTCTATTCAGATAAGAAATCTTGCAGACTTCATGTATTGTATTACCATGTAAACTCATGCAAATTGATAAGAAAAGTTAACCTCTTGTTAAGAGTCACCCATCTTCTTAAGAAAGATCACCCCTTTTGTCAAGGAAAGTCACCCAGTGAGGTGTATGCTATACACTGGGTGTATGCATGACTTGCTCTTATTTAATCCTGTATATACTATTGTACTCTCCTTATCTTCTTCTGTGTTGTAATGTTTCAGCTATGAATGTTGGTTTTAGAATTTGAATGATCCATTGCCTGCTCGTAGTCCTGATATAGTCTTCATATCCTCAGAAGGAAACCGGTGAGCTATATACTGGAGATGGCACTGTTGATATCCAAGGGAATCCTGTCAGGAAGAGCAAAACTGGGAGTTGGAGAGCTTGCTTCTACATTCTTGGTGGGTGGTGCAAGAACTTGCTCCAACTTTTGTTCATGTTGGAAATTGGACAGCTTGCTCTTATAAGCTTATCAGTTATTCTGTATATACTGACTCTTTCACACATTCCCCCACACACAGGTACCGAATGTAGTGAACGTCTTGCCTATTATGGTATCGCAATTAACCTTGTTGGTTACCTCACCCACCAAATTTCATGAAGGAAATGTCTCTGCTGCAAGAAGTGTTAGCACCTGGCTAGGCGCATGCTACCTTTCACCGCTTGTTGGAGCTTTCTTAGCAGATGCATATTGGGGAAAATATTGGACGATTGCTATTTTCTCTGTTATTTACTTCATCGTAATTACTGGATTTCTTTATTCCACCCCCTGTTTGCTAACTATTGCTTTATGCTAGACTGTTACCAAATTTGATACCCATCAATTTCAACCATCATTAGTTTTTATCTGATTCAACATGTTCTGCAAGCCTGTGTGTTATCATTTGAAATTGTGAATGACATGTTGTCCCCTATCCTCACACGCCTCTGCCCCAGCCCCCAGAGGATTCTATCTCTCTGAATATTGTTATTATCTGTTGCAGGGAATGTGTACTTTGACGTTGTCTGCTTCATTCCTGCATTTATGCCTGTAGAATGTGTCGGTTCGCTTTGCCCTTCAGCTACTCCATTGCAGTATGCATTTCTCTTTTTGGGCCTCTATCTTACGGCACTTGGAACTGGAGGGATTAAGCCATGCATTTCATCATTTGGGGCCGATAAATTTGATGATACTGATCCTAGAGAGAGAGTAGCAAAAGGATCCTTTTTCAACTGGTTTTACCTGTTCATCCACATTGGTGCCCTTTTCGCAAGTAGTGCTATTGTTTGGATCCAAGAAAATGTTGAATGGGGCCTAGGCTTTGGGATTTCTGCAATATTCATGGCTATAGCAGTTGCAAGTTTCTTTTCTGGAACTCCTTCGTATAGGTTTCAACAACCTGGAGGAAGCCCATTAACAAAAATATGTCAGGTTCTGGTTGCATCATTGCATAAGTGGAAATTGGAGGTTCCACAAAATAGTAGACTCCTTTATGAAACTTCGGACAACCATAACAATTCAACAATTGGAGGAAGTCGAAAGCTGGAGCACACTGATGGACTGAAGTAAATTCCTTAATCACCCTTGATGTTTTAGATTTCTTTTGCACTATTGTTTTGCCCTTTGCTCTTTGTGACTGCACATAAAGGATATTAAGGCTTTGTTCATTCAACTGAAGTGAACTGATTGAATTAATTAAAGGAAACTGAATAGATAGTATCATGTGAGAGTAAAAGTAGCATTGAATGCAGTATGAGAATTAGAACAATGAAATGAACATGGTTTATGTTACCATCTTCTACTTGTGGAAGTTTTGATGTTTATTGCAACTGCTACTGTAGGTGCCTGGATAAAGCAGGAGCTTTGTCAGATGCGGAAATGAAAACTGGGGATTTTTCCAACCAGTGGAGGTTGTGCACTGTAACACAAGTGGAAGAACTGAAGACCTTAATCCGCATGTTCCCTGTTTGGGTAAATACCATTGGATGGTTTGTTGTTTATTCCCAGATTACGACAACATTTGTTGAGCAGGGAAAGGTCATGGACAGAACATTTGGATCTTTCACCATCCCATCAGCCTCCTTTACATTTTTGTACATCAGCAGCGCTGTATTTTTTGTCCTGATTTACGAGAAGATTCTTGTGCCTGTTGTTAGGAAGTTTACCGGCAAAGAAAGGGGATTCTCGGAGCTACAAAGGATTGGTATTGGCCTTGTAATCGGCATCCTCGCCATGGTAGCCGCTGCCTTGGTGGAGATAAGACGATTGCAGCTCGCGGAGGAACTGGGTTTGGTCGATGAAAATGTTATCGTCCCGCTTAAGTTCTTCTGGCAAATTCCCCAGTATATCTTGGTTGCAGCTACACAGTGCCCTACACAGTGCCCGTGTAAGATTGGTGATGACGCTTGAGAGAGGGGACATATCGGCCAAAAGCTAAACACTTGATTAGACTCTATGGTCCGAAATATATTTAGCTTTCCTTCTCATCTTCGCAAGGGAAAGACGAAGCTCCCAAAGAGCTATTAGTGATTGTTTCTGTGGAAGGTGGCCTTGGTACCAACCAGGTTAGTTACCCTCGCTGAAAATTGTTTGCAACCTCACTGGACTACAATTTTTATGGTGAAAATCGTAATCTTTGAGTCATTTCTACTTTTCCTAGCCTAATGGTGTCACCAACTTCCATGTATATTATACTTAACTAGAAACACAAAGGACTTTCCATTAAGCTCTTGTTCCCTCTCTCTGTGCCATGAAGTATAAGCCTAACAAGACACTGCAAGAACTGTGCTCAACTGTTCTCTAATGTGGTCAGTGTTTCATGTTGTTCCAGAATTGTTTGGTTTATGATATTCATTTCCCTAGTTCTACCTCAAGCAAGTTATTTGTAGAAAAATAAGATGTAAATTCATGTGAATAATACCACTTCAATGCAAAACCAAGGTTGTTGTGTTTCCTTTTTGGTGCTGTGTTTATGGTCATCGAACTTTTATCCTGTGCTCAGCATTTCTATCTATTCCTTAAACTTGAAAGGAGACTATATCTTCAACTACACGGCGAATCTACCACCAACTTCTCCTCTCAAAACCTAACCTTGTTTTCTCCTTCAACATGGAAGTGGCACTAACCAAACTGTATGGCTGCTTGTACACAATTGCATACCACTACTGCTTTCGCTACTGGTACTGAGGAATGACCAAATGTCAAAATTTATTTTTGTAACTAGCAAAAAGTCCGATTTTTAATTGGCCAAATATGGCTTGGCTAATCTCACTTCTGCACTTTGTTTTATAAAAATCCTCATTCCACATATCATGTTATACTGATCCATCAAAGTTGGCTTTGATAAATTCTTCCATCTTATATGCCAAACATATAAAACGGAAAACTAATCTATGGTGAGATAACAAGCTAAGAGCCAATTCATTAAAAAATTTGGATTAGTATAAACGAAGCAAGTGACAGAGCTAACTGCATAAAAAATCTTCCCTTGAATATTATGAGACATTCACGGTAAGGGTATTGTTCTAACTATTATAGTACTATATTCTTTTGCTTCAAGTGATAAATTAATTTTCTTTTCAGTAATCTTTTATGTCTTCGTCAATATATATTCCTACAGACAGAGGACGACAGATCAGACAGCAAAGATAGGGGAAGGGAAGAGAAGCAATTGTCTGATTGAGATGGGCAGTACAGACTTACTTTTGGAGGCTCAACTCCTTGAGGTCCACTCTTATCTCTCTATCTTTCTCTCTGCTTTCCTTGCTGGAGATTATGTTTTTACAGTTTCATTAAGGTAGTTGCTGTAGTTTCCCTGCTTTCCTTAATTCAAATGAATGTGATTACCGCCCTTCTATGTTAAGGACTTGAACCCTCAATCTCACGGTTGAGGATGATACTGCTAACCACTGGACCATGCATCTCTTGATTCCTTGAATGGTGATGACCCTCTTGGCTTTGGCTTTGAGGGTTTGTGTATCAGCAAAAGTACCACCTTTTGACTAATCTGATAAAATGGTACTCTCTATCATGCTTCACCGTCTCACCTTGGAAAATTGTGTATTTTCTAAAGATGGTTGCTATCCTCTTGTATCTATCTTAGTACACAATTCTGTAAAAGATTGGCTTGTTAATTAAACACAAGCTGTCTTATGCACCAAAAAAAACACAAGCTGTCTTAAAAGAGATTTATTTTATTTTTCTTTTGGTGCAAGTGGAAGAGAATATATGTTTGTTTTAAATCTTAGATATTTATGTCTGGTGCCGAAATGGAGGAAGGCCATATAAATTGAGATAGTGTGATAGTGTGATCGTTTATAAACTCCTAATACACAATTGTAAAGAGTTTTACACAGTTGTATGTAAGTGTTATCGTATATAAATGTTTGATAATACACAATTGTAAAGAGTTTATACTGATCCAAAATTTTTGGCTCTATCCCAACTATTTTGTACTAATCTAAAAATGAAGGGATAGTGTGATCGTTTGAGCTCATACCAACTATTTTGTTACCCCTCAAAAAAAANAAAAAAAAAAAAAAAAAAAAACTATTTTGTTGCTAATACACCTAATTTGGGCTGAATTTCTTTTAAAAGCTTGAGTATTTTTATACACTCGTTCAGTCAGAAGAGGTTTACCGAAGGAGGTATCAACATGAACAAATAGATTAAGGGCTGCCAAAGCCTTGTGAAGTTTGCATTTTCATGATAACGAAAAAGGAAGATATTTAAAATTGTAAAACCAACTCATTAAACTGTTAAATGTCTTAAACTTGTCTTCTGTTTTATAAATACTGTTCTGTAGAACTTGAATATCCATTGCCTGCTCTGGATTTTTGTATTCTGTCCTCAGAAGGAAAACAGTGAACTATATACTGGAGATGGTACAGTTGATATCCGAGGGAATCCTGTCAGGAGGAGCAAAACCGGAAATTGGAGAGCTTGTTTGTACATTCTTGGTGGGTGGTGCAAGAACTTGCTAATACAAAGTTGATCATATTGGAAAATTTACATGCTTATCAGTTATTCTGTATTCTGACTCTCTCTCACACACGACCCCCTACATATAGGTACTGAATGTAGTGAACGCATTGCCTACTTTGGTATCGCATTTAACCTTGTTGGTTACCTCACCACCAAATTTCACGAAGGAAATGTCTCGGCTGCAAGGAGTGCTAGCACCTGGCAAGGCGCATGCTACCTTTCACCACTTATCGGAGCTTTCTTAGCAGATGCATATTGGGGAAAATACTGGACCATTGCTGTGTTCTCCGTTATTTACTTCATCGTAATCATTGGATTCCCTCTGCTCCACTCCCTGATTGTTAAAATTAGTGCTTACTGTTTCCAAAGATGATGCCCATCAGTTTCAGTTATTGTTAGTTTATCATGTTCTGCATCTTTCTACCATTCTCGTTAGATTATGTCTCGACCTATCATGTAGAATTCCATCCTAGTAACAGGGAAATTTAATAGAAGTTTTATTGGTTCACATGTCTCTTAGTTTCAATGCTGAACAGTGCACTTGGTACTTGATTATGATTGTGTTCTGCGACTTTCTTAAAAAAGATTAGAGATTGATTATGGTACTTGAATTCTGTGCTTGTTTCATGTTGACTTCAGTTGTCATCAGGATGCTGAAGCTGTAATGTTTCATCATGATTAAGTGAAGAACTAGGTTAATTTTTTCTCGTCAAAGTAGGGTAATTAGCTGAATTTGAGTGGTGGAAAGACTAGTTCTCTATAGCATTGATTGTTTGATAGCTTTTTCGCCTCAAATTATTGTATAGTGCTGACATTTTACGGTATGTTAGAATGAATTTTGGTAATTAATTTCTAGTGCTATAATGTCTTGATGTTTTGCTTTCAATGTCGCAAGTGAGCTGGATCTAGTGCTCAAATTTTCCATGAATTTGAGATGCCTTGGAAACATGATGGGCTAAGCCTGTGACTTGGGTATAATATGTCGAATATTATGCCTTATGATACAGTAGCATGGTGGTTTAAAGCATGCTTACATTTTTGTAGGAGTGATGATTCTGAATATTTTTGTTCTGTTGTAGGGATTGTGTATTTTGACTCTGTCGGCTTCAGCTCCTGCATTTAAGCCTACAGAATGTGTGGATTCGCTTTGCCCTTCAGCTACTTCATTGCAGTATGCATTACTCTATATGGGCCTCTATCTAATGGCATTTGGAACTGGAGGGATTAAGCCATGCATTTCATCTTTTGGGGCCGATCAGTTCGATGATACTGATCCTAGAGAAAAGGTAGCAAAAGGTTCCTTTTTCAATTGGTATTTTCTCTCTATCCACATTGGCTCCCTTTTTGCAAGTAGCGTTATTGTCTGGATCCAAGAAAATGTTGAATGGGGCCTTGGCATTGGAATTTCTGTGTTCTTCATGGCAGTCGCTGTTGCAAGTTTCTTTTCCGGAACTCCTGTGTATAGGTTTCAACGACCTGGGGGAAGCCCATTAACGAGAATTTTCCAGGTCGTTGTTGCATCATGGCATAAGTGGAAATTGGAGGTTCCGCATGATAGTAATCTCCTGTATGAGACTTCAGACAGCCATTCAGCAATTGGAGGAAGTCGAAAGCTGGAGCACACTGATGGACTGAAGTAAGCATCTTGATCACTCTTTTATGTTATAGACTTCTTTGGAGAAAAATAAAAAATGACAAATTTTTGTGTGCAAGTGTAATGGTACGATGAGTGTCTGGGCTTAAAAGGCGTCCATAATACTCTTATAGTCACCCCTTAATTTGTAAAAATTCAGGTAAACCTATAAATATAATACATTCAAAGTCAACCCCAGACTGTTTAAAGCCACCCCTTACTTGTTCAAAGTCATCCCTAAGCTGGGAGGTGAGACGGTTGTAGAAGAATGTTACTCAAATAAAAGTGAATTTAATTTGATGTTTACTGCAACTGCTACTGCTACTGCAGGTGTCTAGACAAAGCAGCAGCTTTATCAGACGTGGAACTGAAAACCAGGGATTTTTCCAACCCGTGGAGGTTGTGCACTGTTACCCAGGTCGAAGAACTGAAGACCTTGATCCGCATGTTCCCTCTTTGGGCAACAACCATTGGATGGTTTATCGTGAATCTACAGATGGCGACAACATTTGTCGAGCAGGGAAAGGCCATGGACAGAACACTCGGGTCCTTCACTTTCCCAGCAGCCTCCTTGACATTTATGTACGTCAGTAGCGCTATTCTTTTTGTCCTCATTTACGACAAGATTCTTGTGCCTGTCGCTAGGAATTTCACCGGCAAGGAAAGGGGGTTCTCGGAGCTCCAGAGGATCGGTATTGGCCTTGTCATCAGCATCCTCGCCATGGTAGCCGCTGCCTTGGTGGAGATTAGACGTTTGGGGATTGCGCAGGAACTGGGTTTAGTCCATGAAAATGTGGCCGTTCCACTTAAAGTCTTCTGGCAAATACCCCAGTATGTCTTGGTAGCAGTTTCAGATGTTTTTGCCTATATCGGGTACCTGGAGTTATCTTATAACCAATCACCAGATGCCATGCGGAGTTTATGTGCTGCTTTCCTTCTCGTAATGGGTTCAATTGGGAGTTACTTGAACTCTGTCATTTTAACGATTGTAACTGCCATCACAACTGCTGGAGGAAATGCCGGGTGGATACCAGATAATCTAAACGAGGGCCACCTTGATAGATTTTTCTGGCTCCTGGCTGGACTCAACTGCTTGTCCCTGTTGTTGTACATGTTTTGCGCCATCAAGTATAAACCCAAGAAGGTTTCCTAAGAATCCTGCTCACGAAGGAACTCTGGAGCTCCAAGTTTGTATCCAGGCTTTGTCACAGTCACAGGTGTTCTAGGCATATGTTCCCAAGTTTCAACTCATGCTAAAAAGATATAGCCATGTTATTGATATCTGATTTTTATGTGCCAATTATAGAATCCAGTAATTACAATGATGCAAATTGTACAAAACATGGCAATTTGTCCAATATTTCCCCCAGTATGAATCTGCTAAGAGCTCCAACAAGTGTTTGCAATGTAACATGTGATAGCTTCCTACAGTTGTGACATTTCTTTGTTGCAATTTGCTAACTGACAAGTTTAATGGCAATGGCAAAGAACGCAAGATACTAGTTGAATTGAGCGCCTTTAAAGAGAGTGAAAGTGAGTAAGACAGAGAGAGAGGGGGGTAGGAGATTTAACTGTGTCTGTAATATTAAGATTGAGGCACCAATGAACATAAAGAAAAAGAACCAAAAAGAAAATTGCTGCCCGTGCTCGAGTAGCTGAAGGGCAAATTGAACTTCTACAAAACGCATGCTTAGATATGGGATATCTCAGCTGATGGGCAGACAACTAAAACTAAGATATGTTATAATTATATTTCTAAACACAGCCAACCACATCTTAATTATCAATAAATATATCTGACACACTCTACAACATGTAAATTTAAAGGGACGTCTCAACTGAGTAAAGCATCATTAGTTCCTTGTTTAATATACAGGAATCGAAATTAAAGAATTGTAATTTGCTAGTGAGAAATTGACAAGCTTAGTTGCAATGTCAAAGCAGGGAAGACACTCACTGCATTAGAGTGAGAAGATGAGTGTGTGTAGCAGATTAGGTATTTCTGACGAAGAAACGATGCCACCCAACAAGAATGAAGGAGCAGGTCTCCAATTTCAAGTTTTTTAGGTTTCCCTTGGAGATCAACAAAGCCATCTCCTGTATATGATTAACTTTACTCCTTTTGGGAATTTAAAGCAAAAATCAAGAGATTTTAAAGTATTATTCAAATCATGCATAAAGGTAACATGTACCGCCATTAATATAACAAAGAGAGAATAGATGAATACTGAAAGACATACTTACACTATTGATACATACCAGGAGAAAAGATTATGGAGTATAATCCAACATCTAGATTCAAATTGCACTTTGATGTCACAAGAAAATGGAAAGTTTTACAAACTAACAGAATTCTACTAATGAATGGTTGGAGTAAAGCATCAATGTGTTTACAACCACAATTAATGCTTCCTAACTTTTCCTTAGGTCTTGATTTCAGTCAAGAAGTTTTTCATCTAAGCAAATGACACTCCCTGTTTGCTGCTTTATTATTAAAAACAAATTCTGTAATTTATGATAGAAAATAGATGACATGCACTTAGTGAGCTTAGATGATCCAGCCAAGAGATCTGTAACCTTAGCCAGCTAGCGTTCGACTTTTCTTGGTAAGTCGGACCCATATCCCGCGTCCGTACCGGGGTCGTGTCATGTAGACACTGGTATGGCAGGGGTAGTGGCGGAGTCATAGCATCATAGCTGATTACACATCATGTGAAATGGGATGGAGGGAGCACATTTTTTACGCTCAAACTCAATATACCTTCCGGGCTACCATCTCACACTAGCATGGGAAAGCCCATCATGTTTGTCAATGCAGGAATTTGTAGAGCTGTACCAATTTTGTTTCCAGTCCCTCGTTCAAATTTAGAAGTTTAATTTGCAAAGAAGACAACTTTCAAATTCCAGGAAAGCAACTATGTATTTATGGTACTGATTGCATGTATTGAAGTCATTAATATTGGTTTCAATTGGAACTCATTCTGATCTCAAAGCAACACTTGAACAATTGAATTGTAAACTACAAACTGATGATATTTAACAATAAATATTGACTCAAATTAGATCACAAGCTCATCTATTAACCCCATTTAGACATTTACCTGAAATATCTTATCAACAATCATCAGAGCCTTGGATTGTCATGCTAAAGTACAAAATTTAAATTTAAACCTGACATGCCAAAAAAAAAAAAAAAAAAACTAACAAAACCCTGCACTATGACGTCTAAATTCAAGAATAAGTTCATTCAGGCATAAACACAAACACTTAACCTTCTGAATGATCAGTAGTGGTCGGTCGTTGCGGACGTGAAGTGTATGTGTATGCAAGAGAAAAGGAACAATGTGTTGCATTACATATAACAAAGGCAACATGGAGGATCACACAGTATCTCTGGACAATTGGAAACAGATGCCAACCTAATTTTGGTACCATCCGACAAGTAGAATACGCCAATTTCACCACGGGCCAATTCTTCAAACAGAGGGGTAAATCTCTTATTTATGTAACAGTCATATGTGGGGAAACTTCTTTGGTCAAGAAATATACAGTTTCCCTCGCAAGCGAGCTTACTGAAGATATCTCTAGCAGGTGTGGAAAAAGAGAAATCGCTACCCACAAAGAAAGCTTGGTCTCCCAAGCTATCAACCTGAACCCAATTTCGTATTTGAACCCTCAACTTATAAACTTTTACTTGAGCTTGTAAGACTCCACGAACCTGCTCCTGACAAGGAGCAAGCAAATACAAAACCCCTGATGCTTCCAACAAGCGCTTCCTCCTCGTATGAAATTCGGTATCTTGCAAGTGACCAACAGGAGGAGGAGGGGCGAGTTGGGTTAATTTCAGTGAATCAGAATCCACCAAAAAAGCTGCACCTTTGCGGTCAATCACATACAATTTGCCCTTAAGATTGACAATGTCATCAAACCTCAAGCCTTTGCCATCTTCATGATCAACTACCCTCCATCCCATAGGATCAGGAGTATTTCCCGATCCGAAGAGCCTAAACAACCCCACCAGCCCTCTAGAAGAAAGGGCTGCCACAATAACATCATCATCATCATTATTCATATAACTATACTCAGAGAGGATAACTACTTTATCAACAACCTCAAAACAACCTAAATAGAGTTTAAACCGATCATAAAAGGAGGTTCCTTTTCCTCCTTTTTTCTCTTCTCCAGCTACCTCTTCTCCTCCTCCTTTAAGGTGTGCAAACATGATACGATAAAACTTAGAAATCGAAGAAACAGAAACATCATCAAGCAAATTGATTACCTTAGCAAAGGTGGGATGGCCGAAAGGGATAAAAACTTGGCCAGCGATAAATCTTTGAGGATGCACCTCATCAAGAGCAGCGAGCCTCAAAGTGGAGCCACCCCTTGCATCAGAAGGTAGAAAATGATCGAACCCAATTTTGCCACATTTACCACCACAGTTACGGTTTGGGTCTTTAGGTTGGATGCTATAAACGGTGGTCTCAATCACCATAAACGAGCCTGGACCGAAAAACCAGCAGTAAGGAGACAAGTCCGGTGCGCAAGGGATTTTCAATGGAAATCGATGATCGGAGGAGAGAGAAAATCGCCATGAATTGCACACGGAACGAAATCGAACCACCTCCAATCTTGTGCTGAGGCGTTTCCCGATTTCTGATAACATCTCCGGTGGGAGATCTGACCAGCTCCGGCGATGCCCACTTTTCTTTCCATTTCTCTCGCTTCCCTCCATAACTGCAGCCCAGTGATGAAGATATTGCCTGATTCTAATCAGCCGTGCCAAAAGCTGCACAGCCGTGTCGGATGTTCTTTGCTTTCTGGGTCCTGGGTTCGATTAGGAAAAACTTTCTTCGAGAAACTTTCTTCTATGCTTCGTATCATTTATCTTCTATTGTAATTAGGATGCTTTATAAGGTAGTTCAAGAAGGTTCAAATTTTATTGATAGTGGGAGTTTGCTTCGGAAAATACTAACTAGTTTTCTAACCCAACCTCTTGGCTAAAACGTCTAATGACCGAAGAACTTACAAAGATATACTGACTTCCTACAGAGGAGGAAGACTAAATCAACAAAGGATCCTATTAGCCTAAGAAGACTAACTAGAATAGGAAACTAGTATATTTTTTTTTTTTTTTTTTTTTTTGACTAAAAACTAGTACTTATATGTTAATATCTACATTATTCCCGTCCGAAGGGCCTTGGTAAGGATATCCACAAGCATTTTTGTAACTAGCAAAAGTTAGGACCTATTGGCCAAATATGACTTTGGCTAATCTCACTTTTTGGTTGACAAGAATCCCCATTCCACATATCTATGTTACACTGATCCATCGAAGCTGGCTTTGATAAATTCTTCCACAAATTCTTCCATCTTATATGCCAAACATTCAAGATGGAAAACTAATTGAGTAATTAATAACATCTGGTGAGACAACAAACTAAAAGCCAAGTCATTAAAACAATTGCATTATAAAAACGCAGCGAGAGACAGAGCTAACTGCATTTAAAAAATGTCCCTTGAATAATGAAAGACATTCATGGTGAGGGCATTATTCTAACTACTATAGTGGAGTACTATATTCTTTTGCTTAAAGAGATCAATTAATTTTCTTTTCAGTGATCTTTTATGTGTTAGTCAACATCATATCCTTACAGACAGAGGAAGACAGATCAGATAGCAAAGGGACGCAAATTTTTGGGTGGCTCTTAGACGCAAATTTTTGGGTGCTCTGAGTGCTACTGAGAGCTACCTGTCGCCCAATAAAAAAAAAATTAATAATTTTTTTTTATTGAACATAGATTGATAATCGCTATACCGTAGATTTATAATAATATAACTACAAATTCATAACTAGTATACCGTAGATTCATGAACGACTACTTATAACTTATTCAAAAATAAATTTTGAATTTTTTTTATTTTATTCTTTATGAAATAATTACTCCCTCCGTTCCTTAAAAATCTTTACGTTTGGATTTTGCACGGTCTTCGAGACGACACTTTGACCATAAATAATTGTACTTATATAAACTCGAAAAATTATAAAATTTTGATATTTT
>BSSO01002705.1:0-18463 GCA_030267885.1 Mesembryanthemum crystallinum
TGGGATTAGCGAGACCGGGGTGTGACAATCCAAATCATATTTTAACATTTATTGGTATAATCAAATGGGTTCACTAAGTCCTCATAGTTCTAACTTCTTACTTTAAGTCCATTCAAACTTGACATTTTATTACTATAATTTTTATTATGATTAAGGGTTTGTGTCCATACAATATAAAAGTGAAGGCTCTAAGGAGAGAGTAAACATAGATTTACCTCAATCACACATAACTAGTTAAATCGCTTCCAATTAATCCGATAATCTCCAAAGAAAAATCAAAGTTCATATATCTCAAGAATTTAATTCTGAAATTCCGAACAAAAATTCGTTTAAAGCCAAGTAAAGTAATGGTTCATAATCCTAAATGTGAACAAGAGCTAAGAACTGAAATAATCAGATATTGGGAAACAACAAAACGAACTAGTGTGAAGAGTTGTTGGAGATGAATTAGGCATCCTAGCTTGAGAGCAAAATCAAAGTGAAACTGATAAAGAGTAACTCAAATTAGTAAAATTCCCAACTGTTTCTTATAGAACTCAACCAAATCAGAAATTGTGGAATTGCCCATTAAATTGGTGAAGCAAGGAATTTACCTTTGAATCAATGAGGAAAGGAGCAATCAAATTTTATTCAATTTCATCTTGGCCAAATCACACATGGAGAAGACAAGAGAGGTTGACTTCAATTTGCACGACTATGGACCCGGGCTTGCCGACACACCAAGTGCTGACCACCATCACCGAATTGCTGGCGGGTGGCCAGTAGTGACGACAGTGAACGCTGGCTGGAAAGGGGACCAAGAATCAGTGAGTATGTGGAGGTAGAAGAAGCCATTACTAGAGCATGTTAGCGAAAGTTTGCAGGGAAAAGCGAGAATCCTTGTGGCTTGAATCCTTCAATTGAGTGGCTATGGAGAATTTAAAGAGGGATAAACCAAAAGCTTGAAGAAGAAGAGGGAAATGGCGGTGGAGGAAGGTCGGTGATAGAGTTTGCTAGAGAAAGTTTTGCTTGGGGAAGATGAAGTAGAATGTCTGAGATGGGGAGAGAGAAATGTCGTATGTTTGGCTTTCAAGCCAATTCATTTCCATTCTTTTTTTATATATATATATATATTTCTGTTTCCTTATTTGTTTTCTTTCTTTCTTCTTTTTATACAAAATTCCAATGAAATTGTTATTTCTTAGAAAATTGTATCCATTTATTCCTATCCCCACACTTGAGAAAATAAAAATTTGAAATTATTTCTTTATTCCAAAATAATTTTAATCATAACTTATTTTGTTACCAAATAATGATTCGGATTAGTTAGTACTCATTGAACTTTTATATTAATAAAACTAGCTGAAATTTTCGATGTGTTACATTCCCGGACGATCACTTATTCTCTCTAGAGGAGGTTGAGATGCCTTGGTTCGCTGATATTGCCAACTACCTTATGCGTGGAATTATGCCCCACGGGATGAGCCACAATCAACGAAAGAAATTCTACTCCGAGATCAAGAGGTACTATTGCGATGATCATGTCTCCACAAGGCTTGTGCCGAGGGTATTCTTAGAAGGTGTGTCCCGAATGAGGAGGTGAAATCCATTCTCACTCATTGCCATGATTTACCATGCGGGGGCCATGCTAGTGCCTCCAAGACTGTGGCAAAGGTTCTTCAATCCGGGTTTTGTCGGCCAACAATGTTCAAGGACGCTCAACAACATGTGAGCGAATGTGATAGGTGCTAACAAACCGGAAATCTTTCGAAGAGGAATGAGCCTCCTCTAACAGGCACTCTTGAGGTAAAGGTATTTGATGTGTGGGGAGTCGACTTCATGGATCCTTCTCCTCCCTCACATGGCAACAAGTTCATTCTAGTTGCCGTTGACTATGTCTCCAAGTGGTGGGTAGAAGCCATTATCTCTCTGTAGACACCCCTCCCGGTGTCTCTTAAGTCCTACACCACCCGATAACAAACAAAATGGCACACTCGGAAATGACGGGCTCCTCCCTTTAAGTGAAAGACCCCAGGAAGATTAGAGCCAACTCTCACCCTCACCTTCTAACCCTTGCTCTAAGCTTTCCAAAATTTCAAATGACTTCTCAATCGGAGTCCTGGATCAAAAGTTATAGGTGTATTTGCAATTCGGCACAAAACCGAGCATGGAGCGGAGAACGGTTCAGGTATCTGCCCAAATTCCCCCGAGAATCTCAAATGGACCCAAATCCATGGATACATACCATATTGTGATTTTTAACTACAGCCTACATTTGGGTTCTCGGCCAATCAGAATTCAATCGTGCAGCAAAAATCTCAAACCGTCGGAAAAAATCTCAGACTGCTAAGTCGGTGTGGCAGGCCGCCAGAATCGTCTCACCGCCGGTCTGGCGGTGGGAGTTGGTGGTCCCTGACTATTTTATTCCTCTCTTTTCGCACTTTTGCGCCTATAAATACACCCCAAACTCCTCCATTCAAGGGGAGGGGAGCAAAAAAAAAAAAAAAAACCAAAACAAAAGGAGAGCATTAAGATAGCACATTTGGGAACTTAAGAGCCTTTTTTAAGAGAATCAACATCTCTTCAAAAGAACAATTATTAATATACCATTGTGAGTTGGCAAGAAACCACAAAATAAACCCACCAAAACATCCCCCGAACCACAAAGCAAACCTCCCAAAACATCCCTTGCACCACAAAACAATCCACAAAACGAACCACAAAAGCCATCATCTTGGAGTCACTAGTTTGAGGAAGATCCGAACAAAGGAGCTTCGATCTAAGGTAGCCATCCCGAGGACGACCTTCAAAAGGGTTATTTCTTTTGTGTGCTTATATGTTTTTCATGAAAATTGAACACTTCCCGAATTGAACCTTCATGTACATTTTGGCTAAATACCACCTAAAATCTAACGTGCTCACATAATTATCTCTTTTATATGAAATCTTGTTAATTGCTAAATAGATCACCTTACAAAAATAGCTTGCTTCTTGTTAGATAATTCGTGACAACCCACGTAGCTTAAATACATAGTTAAGGGTAAATAAATGGCGTGACAGATATCATGTGAATAAATGGCATAATTCGCACTATCTTGAAATCATCTGAACAAGTTACGTATTTCCGAACTCAGTTTGTCCCTTTCTTGGGCATTGAAGTCACAGTTTGGCACAGTCATGGTATCTCCCTAGATATCCATGGGTGGCGCTTTTACGGTTTCCGTATTCCTAAAATACGATGGTGACTTCTTCACCTTACAAACAAATCGAGAAAAACATGATAGGAAACGGTTACGACAATCCCCACAAAATATAAAACAAAAAACATAAAACAACAACCCAAGGGGCGCATGCAGTGAATGCGGGGACGAGGGTCCCACAGATTGGTGACTTCACTGGGGAAAAAAAGAGTAAGAGAATGCGGTTTCAAAAGTTTGGATCAAGATAATGCCTTGCTTGCCCCTTTTTTCGCATGACATCTTGCCCGTTTCATTCATACATACATACTTGCATAAGAGTCTTACGTGAATTCCTCACGTTATCTACCAGAATTTCACCATCGGGTTTGTATTGTGTGCCGTTGGACAATGTGCGTACACTCGATGTTAGGGGCCAGCGCGCGTACATACATTCCCAACCCACGATACCTTCCCTACCATCAACATGATGGCGGGATAGACACAGTTTTTAGCCGCCCTACGAGCACACGTGGGTGGCTAGAAATGTCGACGCGTGGGAAGCCATTTTAGCCCCAAGCCTAAGCCCATCGAGTCGAACTAGAACCTATGCCTAGGCGTAACTAAAGTCTCATGGTCCATCCGCATGCTTGATGACTTTTGCGCCTATGTGCTGTGTGACTAACATACTAATTGAGAAACCCTAGGAATAGGCGTCTCTTTAGGTGCACGATTTGAGTACTAAAAAGAGAGACAGTCTTGCACATGGAGAGTCTTTTACTTTCCACAACAAAACAAATTCTTTTCTCCCCTTTTGCAAGTCAAGAGTCACCCTTGGCGTAAGCACGTAACGACCCTAGCAGCCATGACGAGGTCCACTCCGGGAATCTCCCTTTTTCGTCCCTTCGCCAAAAACAAAAACGTTCCTTTTCGAGTCATGTGCTAAGATCATCCCTTATTCAGGATAGGGGACCGAAGGAGAAGGTACGACCCTCCGTTGTGGAATAAAACACCCGGTTCAAGGTTGATACATCAGACGTCCGATCCCGGATTACAGACATACTCACTCCATTGGTCCGACAAAGCTACACCAATGCCCAACAAGGCACTTGATGCACCGCCTGAACCCACTCTTGCCCAAGTGGTCAGAGAACTTCAACATTTGAGCAACCGTCTCAACACCATTGAGTTAAGGGATGGCACTCCACCTCCCGAGAGTGAAGAGGTCAAGACCCTCAAGTCGAAATTGGCCCATCTTGAGAAAGTCATTTCCAAGACTAAAATCTGTAATGACTTTATGATTAACAATGAGGGAGTGACCCCCAACATCTAGGGAACCCTTCCAACCAAGTTCTCCATGCCGGAGGTTCCACTCTTCAAAGGCATCGACAAACTGCAAGATCACCTACGGGCATTCACCACCGCACTTGGTTTAAGAGGAGTGCACAAGTCCCTCTATGTTCACATCTTCCCTCAAACTCTAGACACTGACGTCCGGAGTTAGTCCTTCAAATTAGACCCACAAAAGGTCCAACAATGGGGAGAACTCACCGCCCTCTTCCTTGCCCGCTATGCTGACAATGTGGTCCCGGCTATGACTCTGAGGGAACTGGAAATCACCAAACAAGAAGACAACGAAGGCTTCACTAGCTTTGTCAAAAGATGGAAGAGTAAGGTGGCCAAAATGATAGACCGCCCAACTGAGAAGGACCAAGTCCGCCTCCTCATCCACAATCTTCAACCTAACTATCATGTGCCTCTGAAGTAACAAGCTATCAGCACCTACACTCAGCTCAATGACGTAGGGGTGCTCATCGAAGATGACCTCTTGGCCAACAAAGGAAAAGGGAAGGCCACATACAATAGCAACACAAGGAAGTACAACCCCACTCCTCAAGCCAATGAAGTCCACGCCATTTCCGAGAGGCCTGAAAGAAGGTTCCAATGCACTCCTATTGGTATGACCTTCGCTCAAGCTCTAGAACGGCTAACCATGAAAGGGGTCCTTGCCCCCATCGGACCTGCACCCGATCCTCCGAAGACAAGAGAACTCGATTTTGGGATGCCAATGCCTTTCGCAAACACCATCGGGGCAAAGGACATGACATTAAGGATTGCATCGCCCTCAAAAATAGAATTCAAGTGCTCATTGATGACGGGAATATTCCAGTCCCTAAGATGACTCCCTCTCCTAACAACAAAAATAACCCCTTTGGAGCACTCTACATCTCTACCAATCATGCTAGCTTCAACCCTTCTAAGTGGATCACACCAATCCACGAAGTCGTTCCGCCCTACCCTATTAACTACTTTGACAACATGGTAGTGGGAATATGGGACAGCGATGACGATGAAGATGAATGGTACGTCAACCATGTCAAGACGGAGAAAGAGTGGTAAGAGCTCTCTGCTGATGAAACCGCTCCCATCCAACAGCTTACAAGATCGGGGCGAGTTTACCAAGCTCCGGTCGCTCAAGACAAGGACCCCCTCCAATCCAACGCCGACAAGGCCAATCTAGCACCTCCTATTGACCTTCCCCGAGAGGATGACGAACAAAGACTCCTAAAACAGCTTTAAAAGATAAAAGCCGACATCTCCATTTGGCAACTCATCACTACCTCATTAGTATACCGCAAGACACTCTTGGATGCACTCAACAACGCTACCATCTCACCTCAAGCTACCCTAGAGGAGTTGGTAGGGCTCTTGGTCAAGGGTAAGAACTCCCATGTGATCACGTTGTCCGAAGCTGATTTGCCCAAAGACGGACCTCACCACAATAAGGCACTCTACCTTATGGTGATATGTAAGCAAAAACAAGTTCCTATGACTCTTGTTGACAATGGCTCTACCGTAAACATTTGCCCTTTAAGAACCGCTACCCTCCTGGGGATTGACAAGAAAGACCTTGTGCACGCTACTCAAGGTGTAAGAGGATTCGACAACACCAAGCGAGAAGTCCTCGGCTCTTTCTCCACAAACATCAATGTGGGGCCCGTCGAGAAAATGACACAATTCATGGTCATTGACATTCCCGCCTCATTCAACCTACTCCTTGGCCGCCCATGGCTTCACGGTCTCAACGTCGTGGCATCCACGCTACACCAAAAGGTCAAAATGATGGTAGGGGATGCCTTGGTCGAAGTTTTAGCCGACACCCTATCGCCTTTCGTGGGCAAAGCTCCAATTTTCAAAATCGAGCATAGCGAGGAAGACCTAGACTATTGGGGATTTGAGACCATATCATTTCTCGAGCCGGATCCAACCGATCCTTACTCCAATTTCACCGTCAATGCCATCCTTCGCTAGCAGGGCTACTTCCCCGGCATGTCTCTGGGTACTCTACCTACTCGAGACACCTTCTCTTGGCCCACGGAATTCAAGAACGACTTCTTTGGCCTAGGCTACACCCCAACTAAAGTCGAAATCCGAGCTTACATACATCGATAGGCTTTCAAGAAGAAAATGAAAGAAAAGGATCGATGCCTCTCTACTCACTTACCCTTGACGGACAATTTCTCAAAGAGGGAGACTCTACCCCCGTACTATGGATTTCCTGAACTGCACTACTTGGTCTCCACCGGAAAGAACGTCCCGGGGCTTGAGATATTCCATGACTGCTACACAAGCACCGAGGCATTCTACCTCCCGCAAGCAACCAAATCCCCTACGGATTGGATCAGCAACATCGGTAACAAGTCCATGAGTCTTCTGTTCGGCCAAGAGCTCCGTGACCCCGACCAAGCATCACGCCTCACCCTCAATGCAGCACTCCTTGATGAAGGCTTTGACCCTACCAAGCTCATCGCACCAGGACTAGAGATAGTCCGTACTTGGAGCTACTCTACCAAATGGACCTCCTCCGACGGTTGTCAAATTAAAATCAAGATCCGCAACGGCCAAGCGTCCGCCTCTAAATCCGATACTGAATCCGATCTTGAGTCTAGTTCTGAGTCTGAGTCTGAGTCATTCCCCCTTGAGTCTGGCATTGTCCCCACTATCCCCGTTGAGTCTGTCGCTCCTATCGTTGTACCATTCCTTTCCGCTAATGAAATGAAATCCGTTTCCGCTTACTCTTCGGACTCTCTAATTGCTAACAATGAAAATAATGAGTTGCCTAAAGAACTAATCAAAGCGCTAATTGCACACGAACAATCAACTTCGATAATCGAAGAAACTGAACTCGTAAATCTAGTAGGAGACGGGGACGAACCTCGCCAAGTACGGATAGGCTCATCTTTGTCCCCCGTATAGCGCAAAAATTTCATTGATTTGTTAACAAAATATCAAGATGTGTTTGCATGGTCTTATGAAGATATGCCGGGGATAGACAGAAGCATCGCCAAACACACTTTACCCCTCATTCCAGACGCCAAACCGATTAAGCAAAAGCTACGCCACATGAAAAGCGAATGGGCACTCAAAATTAAACATGAGATACAGAAACAACTAACAGCCGGATCCATCGAGCGAGTGCAGTACGCTGATTGGATAGCAAACATAGTCCCGGTGCCTAAGAAACACGGGAGAGTCCGTGTATGCATTGACTTTCGCGACCTCAACAAAGCCAGTCCGAAAGATGACTTTCCTTTACCACACATTGACATTTTGGTTGACAACACAGCAGGGAAGGCACTCCTTTCCAGCATGGACGGGTATGCTCGTTACAATCAAATACAAATGGCATTGGAGGACAAGCTCAAAACAGCCTTCATCACACACTAGGGGCTATTTTGTTGCACCAAATTGCCTTTTGGACTCAAAAATGCCGGCGCCACCTACCAAAGAACAGCTACAACCATTCTACACGACATGATGCACAAAGTGGTAGAAGTATATGTCGACGACATGATTGTCTCCTCACTCACAAGGGAGGGGCACCTACCCAATCTCAGAAAATTCTTTGATCGACTCTGCAAATACCTCATGCGGCTCAACCCACAAAAGTGCGCCTTCAGCATCATCGCCGGCAAGGTTCTAGGCTTCATAGTCAGCCAACGGGGCATCGAAATTGATCCATCCAAGATCAAAGCAATCGTGGACATGCCTCCACTTGCCAATGAAACAGAAATCAAAGGTTTCCTCAGGAGATTACAGTACATAAGCCGCTTCATTTCCAAATTGACAATCATATGCGAGCCTATCTTCAAAAAGCTCAAAAAGCACGTCAAAACGGAATGGCACGACGAATGTCAGGAAGCCTTCGACAAAATCAAGGAACACTTAGCTAATCCTCCAATCCTGGTCCCCCCAAGATCAGGCGAGCCATTGATACTCTATCTCACAGTGACTGACACGGCCATGGGGGCTATGCTCGCCCAGGTCCAAGACGACAAAGAGAAGGCTATCTAGTACTTGAGCATAAAGTTCCTGTTCTACGAGACTCGCTACTCAACGACAAAGAAGATGTGTCTCGCCTTGGTCGGAGCCTCTAAGAAGTTGAGGCATTATCTCCTCCACAGAATGATCCACCTCGGATCGCGGCTAAATCCGCTCAAATACATGTCCGAAAAGACGATGCTTAATGGAAGGATGTCAAGATGGATGGTCCTACTCTCTGAATTTGACATCAAATACGAAGTGATCAAAACCATCAAGGGACAAGTCGTCTCCGATTACCTAGCTGAGCATCCCGTCTTTGGTTCATATGACAGCCACGAACTCCCCGATGAACACCTCTTATTCATTGAAGAGGACTCCTTGCAACTATACTTTGACGGGGCTTCGAATCAAAAGGGCTCTAGCATAGGGGTACTCATAGTGTCTCCCGAAGGTGCACACACACCCCTTTCAGTCAAACTCTATTATCAAGTAAATAACAAACAACGCTGCTGAATATGAGGCAAGCACCCTTGGCTTACAAGTCACAATCCACCTCGATATTAGAAGGCTTCGGGTTTATGGACACTCCCTACTCATCATTAACCAAGTCTCCAAGACCTGGAAGGTTAGGAGCGAAAGCTTGGCACCCTACCAAGAACACCTCGAAAGCTTGACCAGCAGTTTCGACCACATCCGATTCACTTATCTTACGCGAGAGGACAACCAATTCGCCGACGTTTTGGCAAAACTGGCTTCCATGATCAACATACCTGACTCCGTCGAGATACTCTCAATACATATACAAAGACGAAGCAAACCTTCCTACTGCGAACAAGTCGAGATATGCAATAATGAAGCCGAGGAGTGGTACACGGATGTGTTCAGCTACTTGGCTCAAGGAACCTATCCTCTTGAATCATCTCACAAGACACAAAGGACGCTAAGAAGGTTTGCTGCCCAATTCGTCCTAATTCAAAACAAGCTATACAAACGAGCGCCCTACGGGGTTAACCTCATCTGCATTGGAACCAAACAATCCCTTCGAGTCATGAATGAAGTACACCAAGGGGCATGCGGACCCCACATGAATGGCACCATGCTCGCACACAAGATTTCAAGGCTACCAATTCGTCAAGAAATGCATCGAGTGTCAAGTTCATGCCAATCTCCAACATATGCCTCCACATGAGCTTTACACCTTCACATCTCCTTGGCCATTCTCCACATGGGGAATGGATGTCATTGGAAAAATCACACCCAAAGGAATCGGCGGTAACGAATTCATCCTAGTGGCCATCGACTACTTCACCAAATGGGTCGAAGCACAATCCTTTGCCAAGCTCACCTCAAGACAAGTGGCTAAATTCGTCCGCAACAACATCATCGCCCGATACGGGGTTCCACACGAACTCATAAGCGATCATGGGTCACACTTCAAGAAAGATGTCACAAAGCTATTGTCGGACTTCAAAATCCAACATCAGCAATCCTCTATCTATCGACCTCAAACGAACGGAGCCGTCGAAGCCGCAAACAAAAACATCAAAATGGTCATCCAAAATATGGTTGAGAACTATTCCGACTGACCCGACAAGCTTCCTTTCGCCCTATGGGGGTATCGCACCTCTATCAGGTCATCAACAGGTGCAACCCCGTACTCGCTGGATGGAAGCCATGTTACTTGTCGAGCTCGAAGTACCTTCCCTAAGGGTTTCCCTCAAGAGCTAAATCCCCGAGGTCGATTGGATCAAAGCCTGCTATGATCAACTCGTCACCCTATACGAGAAGAGGTTAAGAGCACTAGACTCATCACACATCTATCAACGGCGCATGCATCAAACGCTACTTCAATAGATCCGTCAAAATGCACAACATTCAAGAAGGTGACCTCATGTTAAAAGAGATCTGGGCACCTGTCACGGACCCGAGAGGCAAGTTCAAACCCAAGTGGGTCGGCCCATACATCGTTCAAAAGATTTTACGCGGCGAGGCGGTCAAGATTTATGACATCGACGGCCAAGAGTTCTCCCAACTCACCAACTTGGACCAACTCAAACGGTTCTACGACTAGCAAACACATCCTGACAAATCTGATTCCCCAACCGAGATATGTAGGCAGCCTCACTAGGAGGTTTGCCCCATTTAACAACTTTGCGCTCTATGAGTTCACTTCATTGTCAGTCTTGATCAAATAAAGGCTTTAACATTCTAGCTTTGAGTAAAAAAAAATTATTTTTTCTAACTTTTTCACAAAATGGACAAACAAGTTTTTCTTAAACTAAAGCTCATTTCATTGATTAAGACATTTGATTACAAATGCAACTCATGGGGCACAGCGCCCTTAATTACAAAGCAACTAAAAGGGTTCACAAGCTACAAACAGCCAGTACACCACAAAAAACCAAAACAAAAATAAAGCACTACATTCCTAAATTAGCTTGACCCAGTAACAGAAGGATCCTCGATCCCTCTCCGTTTCCACGTCTAGGAAGATTGGGAAGACTCGATCTCATCGGATGTTTCTTCCGTGGTATCTTCCTTCGCCTTCTTCCTTATCCTTTCACTTCCTCTTCCTCTGTCGGATGGACTGGAGATCTGACCCTGCCTCCTTCGCCTCCCTTCATCAATGACAATGCCCGAATTCCTCGGGGCACAAGTCTCGGATGCCTCAGAGGCTCTTCCCCCTTCGGAACTTTGAAAGACCATGATCTCAGCAGGGACCCCGCTAAACACCCATCTGCGGTACTCGTCGGAAACATAAGTGGTCTCGCAAACAGCAGGCTTTCTCCATCGGGGAAGGGTGTTCCAATACGTCTCCCATACAATGATGTAGGTGGCCTTGAGCGGCCTATTCACAGGCCTTGCACAGTCCTGGAAAGGAATGAGTTGCCCCAACCTGTACTGACGTCTTACCTGACAAGGGAAGAAGAAAGTAATTTGCTTCAACCCAGGGAGGCGAGAGTAAGATGTAGGTGGGACCGTTGCATCCAGCACCCTGGCCGGAACATCAACCCGAGGAACCGGGCGATGGACCGGGAAGTTGTTCTCATCAACATCCTCCACGTTAGTGTCAGGGACCATGGATGGCACTCCGGACACGGTTTTCATTCAAAAAAAAACGTTAGCCGATTGCACCACACAAAGATAAAATGCAAGCAAAAGAAGGACACTTACCCCCGACCGAAAGTTGCAAGCCAAACGAGTAGAAGCAAACTCCGCGTAGGCCTGCTCATGACTCTTGTCTGGAGGGGTAGGCACTAAGAAGTACTCCGCATGAGCTCCCGCTATGGCTCGTTCACGCCACGCCTCCTTCAAGAACTTGTTCCAAAACATGAGATCGGGTGGATCCTTCGGAACAAGCGAACCATCATAGTCGGGGATCAGTTGTCGCATCACTCTCTCCCCTAAAAACCACTCAAAACCGAAAGGGTGCACCAACAGCACCCTCCGCTGGTCGCTTTCAGTCGAGGCCATTGACATGCTAACACCTCCCAAATGCCTCTCCCAAGGAAACCAAATGATCTGCACCAAACAGGTTAAAATTACAAGCAAAACAACAAAAGCACCGCAAAGGCCCTCCACCTCACCTGATCGGGTCTCAAGTCAGCCAAAGCATCCTGGACCTCGCTAAGTTGCCAAGACCGTTCGAGATAGGCACTCCAGGAGCGAGAAGCCGGAATCCCGTCCTTACCAGATACGGTCACAGGCCTCAACTAACTAAAATGTTCGTACAGCCAAATCTGAAATGCGCACACCATAGGTTAAGCAAACAAGCAAAATAAGACAACACGGAAAACAAACAAACACATACCTCCAAGATCTAGACAAGCCCTTGGGAAGCCACCTGCCCAACAGACTCATTCGTCGGCGGAACTACACTCCCCTCATCTCTCTCGACTGAGGGCTGACCTCATGTAGGCTTCCCCTCGGCTTTTCAGCCCTTCTCCGCACTAGGCCGCCTGCAACACGACCTCAAGCCCCGTATCAGCATGCCCCAAGATGGCGTCCCCCAGTCGTAGGTCGCTATGCTCGCAAAATCCTCCCGCAGTGCGTGAGGTAAAAAAGATGCAGCATCGAGCCCTTATCAGAAAAGACCGTGGCGCCCAGCAAATACGTAATGAAGACACGAGCTGATTGCTCGATGCTCATACCCTTCGATTCTGAGGAGCTGAAAATATCAGCCACTCGCTGAAGAGACACCTTCGGGCGATCCCCGAACAACCTATGAAAGGGCTCTCCATAGAGAGCCAGCACCTCCTCGGGACTCAATATAACTCCGAAATCAAGCTGTCGACCCCTACGCGGGAGCCCTGAGATAACCGAAAACTCAAAAGGGAGTAATCGTCATCTCACCCACTGGGAGGTGGAAGGTGTTCGTAGTGTCCCAGAAACGCTCGGCAAGCGCCCTCGGGATAGCTCGAGACCTCGCACCCAAGATGGACACTGTCTCCACCAGACCCCCGAAACCAGCCAACCTCACCAAGTCACGACTCTCCTCCCGCAGCAGGGTATAAGCCGTCGCCACCTCACTAGCACAGCCATGGGTCTGATAGCGGTAGTTGGCATCCTACAAAGAGGCAAAGTACAAGACAAAATCGCTCACTATGACCAACAAAACAACAGCTAATCCTAAGCACTGGATTTTTCATCGGCAATGCAATAACAAATCCTAGAACACTAGGTTCTCATCAACCAAGCAACAGCAAATCCTGAACGCTGGATTTTCATTAACAAGGCACAACAAATCCTAAGCATTGGATCATCGAACAGCAGACCCGGAGCAGGGGGCTATTACGACAAAACAACAAGTTATAACCATTAGCGAAGCAACAAAAAAACTTACATTCACATGACTCCCGCGTGCCGAAAGGTGCTCATCGGGCTCCACCAACAAATCACTAGGATCCCATACAGTCTTCGGATGTGGATCACATTTGCAAAAGTTATTCTGAGGAAGAGGAACCTTCTCTCCCTTCGAAGCCGCCGGTAACCTCCCGATTGGAAACGCCCGGACAAAGACGTCTCTCTCATTGGTAGTGCGCCTCCTCTTGCCGCGAGTGGCCATGCCTGGAAAATCCTCAAACAGTTAAAGAATCCCTTTTCACACCAAATTGGGACATTCACAATGAAGGCCCAAAAGTCCTAGTTCACACCAAACTAAGGCACTTAGCTTGTTCAGTTCGAAAAGTCAAAATTTCGGTAGCACAACGGCACAACGACAGTTATCCCAACATTTCAAATATACTAGTACACTCTACTAGTCCACTAGCAACCACCATGCAAGAACAACAAGCTTCATGCAAAGCCACGTCCAAGTTTTGGACCCATTTCGGAAAAATTCGAAAAGAATGTCGAAATCGCTAGTTCATGCAACTAAATGGTTCCTAAACAAGCAAGAAACAAGCACCCAAGCAAGCACAATCGACAATGGTGACCCCTAAACGCCATTTTCACTCTCCTCAAGAACTCAAAATTCAAACTTGTAGTTCACACCAAACCAACGAGTTTCCTATCACTATTGAGCATCCACAACACACAAGTCACCAAAATTCAACTTCAAATGGCACCACACTAGCTAAAAAATGGGTCTTTTCACCCAAAAAGCCATAAACATTCAACATGCAAAACTAAAGCAAAACTCAACGAAAATCAACGAAACAAGTTGAGAATCACTTACCAAACTAGTAATGTGGTTGAATTAAGGCAAAATCCAAGCAAAATGGAGAAAAACCGGCATTGGAAGTTTTTTCTAGCGAGAAAGCTTGAGGAGGCTGAAAATGGAGGTTCTCGGCCTCCTCAAGCTCACCGGTTCATTTTAAACGGGTGGCTTTTCGGCCACCAGACCGGTCGGGTAGACCGGGCAACCGATCTCCCGACAGCTGGGCCGGTCTCGCGAGCCACGGACCGGTCTGACCCGGTTCGCCCTCCTAGCTGCTATTTACCTGCAAAATTTGCTCTCCCGCACAAATTTTCGACAGTTGGTTCTCCCTAACTGACATTCGCGCCAGTTTTGAACCACACCAGTTCGAAATTCATTAGTTGCAACGATGCCGCAATAGGTAAAATTCATTATGTGGACCCATTTTTGTCCCAAAAACCACTAAAATTCCTTCTGCACCTAAGAGCATTTTTTTTTACTACACAATTTTAGAAAAAGCCCGATTGACACGGCATATTCAAAATATTTTTGCATTCCATTATGGAATTTTACAAAAAGCCCGATTGACTCGTCATATACAAAATCTTTTTGCATTCCATTACGGAATTCTACAAAAACCTCGATTGACTCAACATATTCAAAATCTTTTTGCATTCCATTACGGAAATTTACAAAAACCCCGATTGACTTGTCATCTAAAAAATCCTTTTCGCATTCATAGGATTTTGCACCAAGCCCGACCTAACTCGGCACTTGCCAAATTTTTCCCGACTTTGACTTTGGTACAAAACGCCTTTCTATCAGTTTGAGAAAACGATAGCCCATTCGTTTCTCTCATTCAACAGGCACTCATTCGCCTTAACACACTGATACGCCCGCAAATGCACGGAAATCGAAGTAATATAAAAAGTATCGAATCCACAAGGAGTGACGGTTTTAAGTACCAAATATCATGTTTTCAATTATCCAAGCTAATCAATCGCAGGACAAAAATTATCTAACAAACTAAATTATCGCTAACAGGGAATGAATCGGGAATAAAAAGGCATAGGATTGATTTCACTTAGCTAAACTGATTAAAAAAAGGGATAAAACTAACTAGCATGCCAAATCAATTATTGCAAGGACGGATAGTGACACCTAAACTCTCTTTTGAACGATTTTAGGCCAAATTCAACTATGTAAAACCACCTATTTTCATGGGATTAAACAAGTCAAAAGCCTTAAGAATAAAACCAATCCTATTGTCCACAAGATCTTTTAGTCTACTTTCGTGATTATCAAATCAAGGCAATTGATAGAAATTCAACAACTAATATTCCCCTTTCGATTTTATATTAGTCGTCTTTAGTTAAATATCGAATCTTTTTCGAGAACAATGAATAATAGGAATCTCTAACGATTGCATACAATAATTCTCAATGGCATGCTAATGACAATTTATCCCAACATTCAATCAATTTATATGCTAAGCTACATCAACCCTAGAACTAGAAATTAGCTACTCATGATGGGAGGAACAAATGAATAATTAAAAATTATCCCTAATAAACATGATTAATTAACTGTGAATAAGAATAAATCGAAACAATGAAATTGGAAGAAAACTAAGTACCTAAATTAATAAAGATGAAATCTTGGATCAAAAGTTGCTTGAACAATGAACTAGGGCTAATAGAGTTGATGGAGCATTCTAGGGTTAAATTAATCTAAGAAGCAATTAAACTAGCTAATGATGAGATTTCCCCTTCTAAAACTAAACAAGAGGTCCTTATATAGGGTCTACAAGGGCCCACAAGACCTTACAAGAGTTTCCTAAAAACATAACTAATAAAATCCCGCAAAACAGATCGCACAAAACAAATCGCGCGCCCGCACAGACTCGACCCACCCAGGTCGAGTATCCTTCATGTTTTGACCTGTCCGGGTCAACCTGCAGCGCCCAGAAGTGAGGCTTTTTGCCTCGGGACCCGCCCGGGTGAATCTTGACCCGCCCGGGTGAATCTTGACCCGCCCGGGTGGCGGTCAGCTTCCGTCAGCTGACTTCGAACTCGATTTTGACCCTCTTACACTTCGAATTTCGAAATAATTAAAACATGAAAGTTGTAGCTCTGCCTCTTATCTTTCAATATCCATGTAGAACGCCTTATTTGAAGTTAAAACGAAGAAGTTATGGCCAAAATACTGAATAGATGTCATAATTGCAATAACCGCAAATTTACTCGTTTGGGCCAAATTGTGCACGGAGCTTTCCAACTTCAATTTCGACCAATTCCATTGCATAGATGACTTATTGTGGCCTTCCAAGACTCTCTTACTGAAATGTTCTTTGTCCGTTGACGTTCAAAACTTCTTGATATGTACCATCTAATTTGTCTGTGTTCTTGGATTGTGATCATAAGAATGGCAAAGATCAGGGTGTTTACATTTCCCCAACTGCTCGATAAACAATATGATTACCATAGTCAGAGGTAAACATTGTGCTATCTGAAATGAAAAATAAAAATATTCACGCTTTGGTACAAGCTGAAACGGTTTTGAATCAACAATGCCGGTTCAATGATATCTGGTTAACAATGTATGACAATGACCCTCAGTAGTAGCTGCACTGCCAATAACATTTCCATTACTGTTGCCAGAGTTTCTACTTTCTATCTACATATATTCATCAACAATACACATGAACAACGATCAATCGATCCATAGTGGCGGAGCCCTTGTCAACACACAGAGTTGACAGAGTCAGAATCATCAGATTCCTCTTCAGATGTTAAATCTGAGTCTGGTTCCTCTTCAATATCATCACCAGCAATCTGTACAGCTCTACTAGCAGTCATCTTTGACAGTGCTGCTGTCTTGCTGGCCCTCTGTGATCGCGTGTTTGACAAGGCAACAGCTGAGGGAACAACAGAAGTAGGCGAATTTTCATCATCAGAGGAGCTTTCCTCACGCTTTACACGTCTCCTCAAACGGGTTGGTTTAGTAGCACGTGAAGCTGGGGTTGTCGGTATTTCACTTGAATGTTCTTCATCAACATTATAAGCCACATCCAGCCTCTCTGAAACAAAGATATGAGAAAATTATGTGTAAGACATCATGATATTCCAGAAACTTTAATTAGTTCAACTACGTGTAGAGAATTCTATATTTGAAACTTGAAACTGGTAGAATCTTGTACTGCTAAAGAGCAAAATATACTTCCTCTTGATACAGCTACTTGAAAGCAATAGTATTAATAGCAGTCGCTTAGAGATTAAGTTATAGTGAGTAGCCTTCCTCAAAGGTGCCTCCCTAATCAATAACCTCCCATATGACTGTATAACTGTTTGCTTTGGGTGATTCACTGGTAATAATACTCCTTTGTTACCCACCCGAACTACTACTACTCCAATATTAATAGCAGTCCCACTTTGAAGGAGTGAAACGTGCTCGAGATAATATTGGTATCACCATAATTTCTTTCACATATATGTAGGCCAAGTATGAACTCCTGTTTTCACACAAGTAGTGGAGTACTACTGAAAGAATAGAACACCAGAATGAAAACACAACTAAATCTAGCATCAGTTACAGAATGGACTTCAGACAACCAACAAATTGAGCATTAGTGCAGCCAAAACAAAATCAAAAATTGAACTTTAGATGTTAGCAAGCTTGCCAGAAGTTTTTGAAACCACTCCAGAAAAAGAGTTTATCTTTCTAACATGTTTATGAACAGAGTATCTTGAAATACCAGCAGTAAGTCACATTATAATGAGCTACATTGAATCATATTGATTTCCGGGCTTGGGGCGGGTAAAGAAGTGGCGTATCCCCCAGGGACGGAGCCAAAATTTTATCAAGTTGAGTCAAGGTCATTGTACAAGAAACAACAGATACAATTGTACTGCTAGACTATTCTTATAAAATAGTATGCACCAATCCAAGTAGGGTTAAGTTAACAACCTTGTCCCCTTCTATACACATGGCTCCGCCCCTGATACCCCCACTTCTCGAGACACCTGAATTTGAGTCTTATTGTTCTAGGGATGGGATTTCTCTTATTTCCCCTAGAAGAGCTTCCCCACCTATTCAAACATTCAAGAAAGCATAATCACTAATTCTCAGTGCTCTCCTTAGATTTATTTCTTCGACATTCTCATGATTTCTTCTGAAGACTAACTGTTTCCACTCTTTCAGTCTTTTTTCATCAAAGTTCTACTCTACTTGCTGAACACGAGTGTTTTGAAAAACTACCCACTTCTCAATGTTACTTTCATTATGAGCGAACTCTTCTATTTCATCTGACACTAATGATTCTTTACATATGTTGTCGTTTATTTTA
>BSSO01002706.1:0-18455 GCA_030267885.1 Mesembryanthemum crystallinum
GTGAGAGAGATAAAATCAGAAGAGAGAGATATTGGAGATAGGGTGATTGGAGAGAGGGTAATTGGAGAGAGAAAAAAGAGTTTTTTTTATTGTATTTTTTAGATAGTTGGGGGGTAATTTAGGGATGATATGGGAATTATTTGGTTTGTAAAGGTAATGGTGGAACAAAAAATTTGGTGGTTTGGAAACGTAATAGTGGGACGGAGGGAGTATTTCTTATGAAAAATTATAAATTTATGTATGTCTGTCTTTCTTTTCTTGGAGTGATTTTGTATTGATCCCATTATAAAGTTTATATATTATCCTTTCCCTCCAAACCTTGCATATGTACCACAGTAGAGATTCCTAAGATCAAAATACAAAAGAAACCACTAAAGTAATCATACAACCTAACCCAAGTACCCAACTCTTATCTTACACACTAAACTTTACCCTCAGGAAAAGAAGATACCAAAACCTTCCCTTCCACTTAAGAGCAGGAACCTTAAACCTTCCTCTCCTCCCCCCCACAAAAAAAAAACATAAAGCCATTCCATTTCCCCTACACAAAAATAATACCAATCCTTAGTACATACACAATCACACACCATTGGTGTTATTGATGCCGAATGTCATCTTTCTCGTCGCCATTCTCTCATCTACACACCAATGCCAAGGCGCGGTATCGGCTCGCAAGACCGAACCCACCCCTTGATTTGGTGCCTAGCTATCATCTGCACCATCATAACCGTCCTCGTCATCATAACCGGTATCGTCGTCTTCATTGGTTACTCGGTCATCAAGCCGAAGATACCCTTTGTGAGCGTCACATACGCTCATCTCGACTCGTTCATGTCCGACCAGGCCGGAGTCTTAACCACTAGGCTAACGATTGTGTTCAGGGCTGAGAATGACAACAAAAAGGCTAGTGCTAGTTTTTCTGATTTTCGTTATGAATTGTCGTTAAATGGGATCAAAGTGGCACGACTCGTAAATAATCCTTTTGATGTGGGCAATAGTGAGTCTAAGGTGTTTAACTATGTGGTTCAGTCGGATTCAATACCATTGGATCCGGATCAGATGGCTATGGTTGATCGGCAAGTGAAGAATAATCGGATCGGCTTTGAGTTGAATGGGCATACCCGAGCGAGGTGGCGGGTCGGGCCTTTGGGTTCAGTTCGGTTCTCGTTACGGTTGGATTGTGAGCTTATATTTCTGCGCGACAGTGGGAATAGTACCGGCTCCCATTGTACCTCCAAATCAAAATAATGTGGGGTTTTTCTAGTTTTAATTTTTTTTTTTTTTTTTTTTTTAGAATTGTACACTTGAAAAACCATTATTAGGTTGGTATAGTTGTTATGATTACTGGGAATTAATTAATTAGTTGATTAATTAATCCTTATTTTATTATATTCAAGTCACAATATCGCTTACCTTTATGGCATTGGGTTTCTTGGTGGTAGACATAAGACAATTGATTACTCACTTTTTAAATTGTTTTGGTGCATCGGGTTACCGAACCAATAATTTTAGTATTTTTGGTTGTTAGTGGAAGAAAATAGAGATGTTTTCATCAACATTCTAGAGGGATGTAGGCAGGGTCAAATATTAATTTAGAATAATTAGTTTGATTTTATAACTAGTTTGTAATTGCAATTAACGATTCTATTAGTCCAATAGTAGACATAACCCTTGGATAGGTTATGGTAAGATGTGGCAAAAATGTTCATTAAATGAGTTTTTTCAGTTGCTTTTTCTTCTTTTTTTTTTTATCATAAAAATTTGTATGAAGTGAACTCATATAAGACGGACTGTTATGAAATTTGTTATTTTTGTGGTGAGAGAGAAATAGATTTAGAAAGATCTTTGAGTAATTCTCCACTTTATTGAGAAAGAAAACAAAAAAAAATGCAAAACAATATTTAATATAGCAACTTCACTTTCATTGATTTTGACATGTAAACATAGTTTTTGATTGATAATTCATTAAAAAAAAATTGTTTCCTGATTCCTCGAGACCCACAAATATGATGAATGTATATGCATTACAGATTGATGTGTACATACTTCACAAACTTTAGGTCACAACAATTTTTCAAAACCATTCGACATTTCCTTTACTGCCTTTATTGCTATTGGAGAAGTGATTTGCATTGATCACCAAGAGTTGGTCAAAAAGATACTAAAAAAATCATGTCACTTTTTTAAAATAATTATATAGATAGCATTTTCATTGTAACTTTTAAGGTGCATTAACATGGTGGACGATGTCTCTACAGTACTATCATATTTTTTATTTTTTTTGAACAGACAAGGATTGCCCCGAAGGGCCCGGTCAGTTGACCATAAACCCATGAGCCCGGGGGCCCATGGAAGGAATAATCATAACAAACCCACAAAGTGGGGGTATCCTTCTCCCCAAACGTGAGTATCGGGGATTAAACCCGGGTCTCCTGGGAGCAAGGATACCATTGATACCACTTGAGCTAAACTGAAACCATAATTGGGAGGTTGAAAGGAAAAAGGTTGAACTATGTATTTTGCTACTGTAGTAATAACAAGTTAACAACTAATGATGAGACAAGTCAATCTTACTATTGAGGTTTGTGGAAGAGATAAAGACGTATTTAATTTTAAACGTAATTATATTATTATGAAGATTGTTTTAAATAGAATAGATTTATGAAAAAGGTTTTGATAAGGAAAACAATTCCATATTATTAAAATCTAATGAAAGTAGGATAAGGAGGAGATAAGAAATAACAATAAAATAACTGAAAATTTTCTAATATATATGAAAATCACAATGCAACAATTTAGAAAAGAATAGATAACAACTAAAACACATTCAAAAAGACAGGTGGAGAGTAATAATAGGTCTAATAACAAAGAAAAAGACATGGACAATAAAACCAATAAAACAAGTTTTATGTCTAATCAAATATTACTACTCACCATTTTCTCATGAAAGTAACATTACTAACATACAACCAAAACAACAAGAGAAATAAAGATTTCAAGATGGAGCAAGCAAGTACATCAAATTTATGGTTATAATCATCTTATTATTATTGTTGAACTATAAATATCCAATAAATGTCAAATATTTATTTACATTATATTGAGAGTTTGGTTTAAACTTATAATTTTCAACCTTAAAACAAAAAGTTGGAATTGATTTAAGTGGGTTCTATTTATGCAATTAGTTATGAGTATGAGGTTTGTGCAAATCATTTGTTAAATGTGAGCTCACACATAAGCATGTATCCTCAACAATTGGATTGTACGTGTCAACATATGAGTGTACATGGTTGGCGCCAATACCATATATGCCAACGCGTGCAATGCATATTTCTATCGCACGCGCCTGTCTATACTGACGCATGTGATGCATACACAATAAATTCAATGTACCTTTGTCTTTGATTCCTATAATAAAAATATGTGAAATTTGATAAATTATAGGTATTTGCTAAGTGAATTTTAGGTTGGTTCTGGATTTTTTTAAGTTTGTCAGTTTTGTGGTTGATTTATCATTGTAAAAGGACCGATATTATTTCCTAGTCAAAACAAACAATACATTTAATAGCCAACACTAATGGCTAATAATTAATGTCGCCCCCAAACAAGTGAATTTAGTGAAATAATCATTATTCATCAATAATCAATAGCGGTGGTCAAATAGTTTTAAATTTACTTCCAAATGGTTTGGTAACCTAAGGTTATGGGTTGGATTCTCCATGTCTAATTTCTGACCTCCAAAAACACTGGCCCTTGAATTATATCAGTTGCCATTCACCAAGGGTATGTGCCTGAAAGTACTAGATTGAATTGAACTGACTGACTTAAACGACCTGAACTGAACTCAATTAAATGGATAATAATTTGTGAGAGTAAAAGTGTATAGCCTATATAAAATGATCTGAACCGAACTGATAAATAATATAAAATAAGATTCGATAAAATGAAATAAACACACCCCGGACATTTGTTTTGATCAGGTGATCGCACGGTACCAAGATGGGGGGCTTAAATCCTTTATTGCACCATAGATTCGGTATTGGGCCAACTGAATTAGAGATACGTTTAAAGGATGAAGCTGACACTGCTCCATCTGCAAACTGCGACGCGTAGATTTGCTCCCGCATCTTGAGGTTATCTCCACCATCTTCATCACTCTCTCTCTCCTCCCCTCCACACGTGTCGCTCATGGCGGCACTCTCTCTGCCACCGCTGCAATTGCCTCAGAGCTTAAACCCTCCCTCTCTCTCTCTCTCTCTAAACCCTCACCATTGTTTCTCTCTCAGCCGCTTTCGATTCTGCAACTGTCAGAGCAGTGATGGCGCCCCCAGTTTCACAAGCATAGGTGATCCCGCATTTTAGTTTTTTTGTTTTTCTACTTCAATTTTAGTTTCTCTGTGTTTTTTCTGGATGGGAAACTGCTACTGTTGTCGATTGTTTATGTATATTAGTTGGACTTTTCATATTTCGACGGATTAAGGTTTCAATTTCTGTCGAATTTTTGAATTTGGATGTTTGTGTTGATGTGTGAAAAATCTAAACAATTTTGACATTGACAATGTTAGAAGATTCGAATTATGTGGTTTTTTGTCCTTTATTTCTCCTTTTGGTTTAGGCTTTGAATTTGTTAGGTTGGTGGGTATGTCAATATCACAGTTTGTCGTCATTTCAGTTACTTTCCCATACTGCATTCAGTTCACTTTTGCAATGTACTGTTTCTCACAGCATATTAATATTCATTCCGTGGCTATAGTTGAAATGAACATAGCATGATTTGGATTCATAAAGGCAACTAGTTAGGTGTCCCGAAAGTGTTTATAGTGAGCAATAAATAGGAATGATATCAACATTGTGTTAAACAATTGAACATGCTTCATAAATCAAATGAGTATCAGTGATAACCCAAAGGAGCACCTAATCAGTGATATTGAGCTCACAAGCTATATTGAGTGCAAGTGCACCACAGGGGTGCCCCATTGGGGCACCTAATCCGTTTCCATGGAAGTGAATTCCATTTCTGGAAGGATAAATGTTTGGGTATGATATTTCAATTTGGCGGTAATGTGTGCAATATGGTGTCACTGGTCAATAATGTTTAGTGTGTACAACTTAATGTACAGTTTGTTTCAGTATTCCAAACAGTTTTCTGTGCGTGTATGATCAATATCCCATGCTTATCCCTTGGCTATCAGTGCAGGGTCTACAGTCGAATGTGATTTTGGCTTCCTATCCGGCATTCATTTCTCCCTAGCTCGTTACTCGGCAATTTCCACTTGTACTGTTGTACACTTGACTTTCATCAAGATGTTGAACATGTAATATGGAGATCAGAAACCTTATGATTAGTGGTAGGTTTGTGTCTGAAGCTGGAGCTGGAAGTCTAACATAGCCTTACATTAAAGCTCATGTTCTTAGTTTGTGTGAGGGCCTTTTGGCTGGTGATCATTGCTTGGGTACAGTTTGCGCGAGCAATAATTGCTTGGCATGCCAATATGTGTTGGAGATTTGTTTTATGGACTGTAAACATCACAACGCTTCCTGTACGAGCTTTGGGTGCACTTCAGAGGCAGAAAAGGGTAGGTCTACTCTTAAATTTGTCTTAGTTAATCCTTGGCATTTTGTTGCTGCCACATGGTCCAAATGTTATGCAGAAAAATTCATGATTAGTGAAGTATAAAGTTCACATACGATATTCTTTAATCTACAAACATGAGAAATATTTCATACGGGGTATCATTTTTAACATGCCCAGAATGGTTTTTCTTCTAATCTTATAGCTGAGTTTTTGGCATGGAAATGGAACTAAAGTTATGTTGACAAATATAGAATTTTGTAGCAGTTTCCTCCTGTTCATCCTCAAGGAACTTGCTTCCTGCTTTCTTGAGTTTCCTTGAAATGGTTGCATCAGCGTTATTATTGAAACTCAGTAAAAGATGATGGTGCTGTATCTTCCTCATCTTGCAAGATAATATGGGAGATCAGTATGATTGTACGTTCACATTTTGTTATCAACTGGGATGATCTTCCTAGAGATATGAGTTGAAGAATTGGGATCAGGGATCTTCCCATTTAAATACTTATTTGGAAAATGCATCATCTCAAATGATGCTTGTTTGGGGGCGTGGTCCATTTATAATCCTTAGGCTCTTTTGAACCCCACTGTTAGCCAGTGTCTGTCACATTATGAAGCCCACCTTTCCTTGTTGGCCTCAAGCAGCATAACACTGACTCTTCTATGCTGTTCTCCTCTGAGAAATCTTCCCCTGGGTCAACCATCATGTTTGTTGAAATTAGTATTTGTATTTCATACTATTCCAAACCTTGTCGTATTAAGAGTGGAGATTTCACACTCATTAATGTTAAGACCAGTCCATCTGATTCTTCTTGAAATTAGAAGTTGCTAGATAGTGGTCATCTACTCATATGGTGTCATCGTCTTTGTCTTTCCAATGTCTTCTTGTTGACTCATGTTTCTGTGATTTGGAGTCATGGAACAGTAATGCTGATACTTGATCCTTGCAACTCCATCGATCCTTGTCCTCCTAGTCATAACCCTTGGTTCCAGCCTCTTAAATGATGAAATATACCTCATGTTGTTCTGTATCTATTTATATAGGCTGTAGGGCTCTGCTTCATCTTATGGTATGACTACATGTACAAATTGTAAGGCTGGATAACACTTGGTTGATATTCTTTGAGTTATTCTTTTCTGGGGAAGGGAATTGGTTGGGCCAGAGGGGTACCTATTACATAAGAAGGTCCTGAACATAATCTTGGATGCAGATGGATAGGCTTGTGGAGGAGATGCAGATTGAGCTGGAGGATCTTGCATGGGAGAACAAAAAGCTACAGTCACATATCAAGTTGGCTGCCAAAGAACACCGTATGATGGAGTCAATGCTAGCTGAAATAGAAGAGGATCATGACAAAGCGATATTGAAAATCGAACTTCTGGAGCAAGAGGTGGGATGTTCTTTACTGTGCAAGTTATACAATGTTATCTTTGTCAAATCAATGCGCATTTCTGGTGCACATTAACTGCTCATTGATATTACTATGACTATAATCTGTACGTGTTGGTCTGCATAGTCCAATCATTATGGTGCTTTTTCGTTTCTTTCTAGATTACCATGTTCCATGAAAGCCTCTGAACTTTACTGACTTGGAACTTAAATAACCAAACATAAACAAAGTTAGTACCCGGCTACGCGCTAGGGGACTTTTCTGCTTGGATTGTCTGGCAGTAGTCAGCTCTATATATGGTGTATGAGGTGGAATAGATTAGGTACTTGTAGTTGTGTCGCAAACACTCCACAATTTTTCTTATCTTTTGCAAGGTCTATCATATTCTTGTCACTGGTGTACATGAGTAGTTGAGGGTTCTTCATCAGATGACAAAGCCATAGGCTCACCATGGATAATTCCTGCTATCAGTGTCACTTACTTCCTCCCAAAAAGCTCTTCTGAAGTCTATCTCCAGATTAACCAAATCAGGTTAATACCAGGTGCAGATTAAAGTTCCAAATGGTTGAGAGAGCAAGGTAGAGTGTAGAGAGTCTTTGAGGTAGAAGATGTTGATGGAGTATTCTGGTTGATTTTGGCATTAAGTGCAAGTTAATTGCCTCGCACTTCCATGATGGAGGTTTGTTCTGGTTTTAAAGTTATTGGATGGCAAAAATTATGGTCATATACCTGAAAGCAGTGATGCTTTAAAGCAGAATTAATTCCAGAATGTACTGATGTCTAATAAATAGAGACATTACAGGGAATAGTAGATACTTGATATTAGGTGAGGAGCTGATGTGGGTGATTATAGGGAGCAATGCAGCAGCTCATACCATATTATTGTCTTTTTGGGGTTTGTTGATTATGCTTCATCCTCTAAGTATAGGATAGGACATGCCTCTCAGAGTATTGAGGCTCCCACCTAGTCTAGGTGGTAAAGAAATTAGGTGTTTATTAGACTTTTGATTGAACTGCATTGTCTGTATTCTTCTATCAGAACAATTAATAAGCACACAACTATTTAGTCACCATCTTGATTTAGCTAGTCCCAATATAAAGGTGCAAGATCGCCAGCCCCATTGGAAATGGCATTCATCCTCTGAACACGACAAAGGAAAAATGAACACGATACCCAGCTCACAAGGGTTCATATGTTATAGGGGCTCCCTTGCTTATGGAATGCAAGGACGTTGTTTTGGTTGATCGAATGATGATAGTCAACTATCATAAGCTGTTGATAGCTACTTCCAAAACATTCTGAATGTACTTGGTAGTAATTTGGAGATACTTCAACTCTGAGAAGGTGGATGACTTTCAAGATTTACTGGGGTTGATGATGGTGCTTGGTCTTCCTTTCAAATGTGAGAACTAGTGTTAACGGACGAGATGAACATTTGTTCTCACAAAATAAGACAGAGAGACTGGCCACTTTATTTGATATCCATGGTTATAATTAGAAAAATGTGACAGTTAGTAGTATTGATCATGGATTCATTAGTGAATGGGTGCAATGAGTTCAAAGGACGACAACGTGGACTGTTATGGATTAGTTAGGACAAATAAATGGCTCTGAAACTTCTTTAGTCCTTGATATGTCTTGAATAAGACGATACAAACATCAACTTACCCTGTAGACATGCCAATTTCCCATTCAGACCCGGAGCCTCCAGATATGTCATGAAACATATTCCAAACTTGCTTCCTTGACCAGTGAAACTTAAGCTTTGAATAAAAATGCTTGTATTTGATATGAGAGATTTCAACATTTGTTTCAACAGGTGCAGCAAGTTAAAGATGAGAACCAGAGACTGAGGGAAATCCAGAGTAAAGGGCTCTGGGATCCAATGGCCAAAAGCAACATGGCAAGTAATGATGATGGAAATGGAAGTGGGAAACTTTTAGAAGATCTCCTGATCCATAAAAGCTCTTGGGCCAACGAAAAAGGACCCAGAACGACAGAACTGACCACCACCACTGGTCTCGTGGACCCCCTCACACCTCTCATTTTCTCTCACAATGTTGATACCGACACAGCTCTCGATCAACGAAGAGAGGTTGCGCTTTCCCAGAGTCTTTTTAGCGCCTTGCTATCACTCCTCGTTGGAATGATAATCTGGGAAGCAGAAGACCCTTGCATGCCTCTTGTAATGGCCCTCTTCACCGTGGTGGGTTTGTCTTTGAGGAGCGTCGTTCAGTTTTTCTCGACCATCAAAAACAGACCAGCTGCTGATGCAGTTGCCCTCTTGAGCTTCAATTGGTTCATCCTCGGCACACTTACTTATCCTACATTGCCGAGAGTTGCTCGAATGTTGTCTCCCTTTGTTGTCACTTCCATGGATCGGGTTTTGAGCTGGTTCGGATTAAGCCCTTAAAACTAGCTAGACTAGAGGTATAATATACAAGATAATCCTCCTTTTTTTTTTCTCCCCTCCCATGGCTGTTACTTGCTTTCAGGTAGCTTTACAAGTACTGTACAATATGTCAGACTGTAAATAGCAGTATTTTGTTTTCTGGGTTTGTTTTGTTTTGTTTAGTTTTGTTTCTTTTCTCCCTCAGAATACCCTCTTGATTGATGTAAGCTGCATAGAAAAAAAAGTTAGTAGAATTAGAGTGAAGTTGCTTACTCAGACTGTGTTGGAGAGTTCTTATGATTAAAGCTTTGAATATTCTATGTATATGTCTTCAAGAGTTTCAGGTGGTGCATTATTTCTGCAAATGGTGTTGCAGTTTTGTCAGCTTTGGATAAATTGGATACACCTGGGGTTTTAGGCCCTTGTGTTTTCTACCTGGAGGCAGGAGGCCCTATCATTTAAGCTGATGGTCAATGTCCCACCAATATAAAGGAATACAGACATGAAACTAGTGGTTACGAATTAGGATTGATGTCTCTCGAAGTTGAGGTGGAGGATTTACTCATATTGTCCTTAAAAAAGAAGATATGTCTCACTAAACAAAGAGTCTTGGTGTTATCCAATTATCCAAGCTTCGGGTGGTTAGTGTTATGACGCACCACAACTCTTTTCCAACAATGACCTGATTCGGGTACTATTACCTTAGGGTGACTTCTTTGGTGTTCAAAATAAAATACATATATGAAAATTTGGAATTGATTATTAATCTTCACATCAAGTTTACTTATCATCTTCCCTAGCAGAATAGTCGAATAGATAAAGAAAACGAAAAGAGTTCAGGAATTAATTTTTTTTTTCCCCTGTTTTATGGAGTATGAAAATTGCACTCATACATGCCATGATTTTAATTTGTTGATATGATGGGAAAATGAATATTTACGCAGCCCAACAAATTACATGTAAGATCTTGTAGAATTACTTAAATATATATATCATTCAAAATTGTATGTGATTAATTTGGGTAAATAAAGTGTATAATGATGTATTGAGGGCATGTTCATATTTAACTTACTAATTCTGTATTCAATTCAGTTGAATTCATTTTAGTTTGCTTTTGTTGAAAAAACATGGCCTAAACACCATAGCCGTTACTCAATTTTTCTATGATACGTTTGTGGCATGAACTATTGATGTAAAAAAAGAAAACAAACAAACAAGTATAATGAGTAGTACTTCTTCGTCTTTAAACATATTGTCATCAGCATAGTATTTGACTATTATTATTGAAAAAATACATGTGATTTGCAACAAGAGAGTGATATTAGGGATGGTAGTGGGGTGGTGGGGCGGATAGTGCCTCACCACCGCCCGCATCCACCAAGAAATTCATATACCCATCCCCGCCCCATCCCCACCGTGGGTAGACATATTCAAAACCATCCCCGCTCCAAGTGGATATGATGCACCAATAACCTATCCACCAACCCACCTCAAATTTAATTAACACCCGCAATATTTGGTCAAATAAAGGAAAAATTATCTCTAAGTGGTTATTAGTATAACAAATTAAAGAAAATAATGAGCAAATTTGGCTTTTTAATAGGATTTATGCATAATCAAACGTTTGTTCACATAAACTAGTGGGGCGGGGCGGGTATGAGGCGGGTATAAAGTCAAATCCACACCCGTCCCACTACCCACGGCGGGTAACACTTTCATAACCATCGCCGCCCCACCACCCAACTATCCGTCCTCCATACCCGCCCCACTTGGGGCGGGTGCAGGGTGGTATCCACCTAAACTCGCCCCATTACTATCCCTAAGTGATATCATTAGATTTGTCACGAAGATTACTTCAACAAGATTTAATTTTAATGAAAATACTTTCATCAAAATTAATCGTCAAAGTTGTGTCTTGAGACTAACACATAGAAACTGATGGAGCAATAAATTTTTGAATCTAGTGTATAGGGACTGTTTGTGTGTACATTACCTATTGCAAAACATATGGTTGGGTAACAAATTTGCCAATTTGGTGTTTGTGGTGGAAAAATCTGATAATGATCATGTAGGGCTTGGGGGTGTTAAATGCTTGTGTTGGGGTCCCAAAACCAGTATATCTGTATCTACCCAAAGATCAGCCTAATAAATTCTTGATTCCCATAAGCAGTAAAAGAAGCAATTATATTGTTACTTATAGTTATAGTTGTTAACTAAATCAGGTATTTCATAAATGAAATGCCACACATTTGATAGCTTCTTTTTAACTGCTCTGCTTTTTCTCTCTTCTAAGTTGTAAATTCTAACCTCCCAAATCAACAGCCCCATTTTAGGCAAATCACACACAAAAATAAATACTCCACTGTAACAATTTTAGTGTGTATGTAAATGTAATGGTAATTTGTTAAATGGCGTCAGCTTCTTTTGTTTACAGTAACAGAATCACGTGCACCTTGGGTGCACGCGCACGTGCTCCCACTATTAAAAGCAAACTTTACTTGCTCCACTCCATGCCACAGTCCTTGTCAAATTATAGAAACCACACACGCCAATTGTTTTTAGCTGGTAAATTTTTTTTTTTTTTTGATATCTTAGCTGGTAAAATTTTTATACTCCATATATGGGTTTAGAGTTTTGGATACTAACTATTTCTCTTTATGTTATTATTGTTGATATTTATTGTTGATTATTGATTTTTGTGAATGTTATTGATTCTACTGATTTTTGTTGATTTTCGTTGATTTTACTGATTTCTGTTGATTTTTGTTGATATATTCAACAGAGAGCGACTTTGTTGATTTTTATTGATATTCTACTGATTTTTGTTGATTCTGCTGGATTTTTGTTAATTTTTACTGATTTTGCTGATTTTTCTTCTTCTTTTTCTTTTTTCGGTGATTTTTACATAAATCAACAAAAATAAGTAGGGAGAACAAAGCCTTTTGTTGAAGTTGATATTTATTATGGTAAAAGGAAATATTTAATTTTTATTGTTGAATGTCGTTTAATGCTCTATTTTTTTTTCATTTTTATGATAGTACGTAAGACATATTACATGACGCCAGCTTGCATAAATGATTCTATCAAATTGAGAGTTAGTTCCTCACCAAAAAATTGAGAGTTAGTTCTTAAATTGAATTGTGATATGAGTGAATGAGTCCCCTCATTCAACTTGCGCGATTTCTCTTTTTTTTATTCCATAATGATAAGTGTGGACGAGTCTCCTTATCCAATCTGCTGCTCGATCTCATTTTTTTTATAGTCAATAATAACAGGGGTACAAACGAGTCTGTCATCCAATATGCTGTTTGACTTCCTTCTTTATATTCCAATAATGTCTATTTATGATAGGATTGAAAGGAGTTAAGAACGTCTCAATAATGAGATGATATACGCGCCACATAATAACGATACGTTATTTCATAATTTGAATGACGATTTAACTATGGTGTAATTTTTTTTCTTCACATTATATGAGTTTCAATTTGATTTATAATATATTTTGTCGCCTATCTCAATGCATACGTCCACAATTAATGTCGTTCGGTGTGAAATGTTGATAAGATAGGCTCAAACTAAAGTGGGATACAGTGTTTCTAGGTTCAAGTTCGTTAGTCCTAACAAAGTCAGTTATTTTACCAAACTCTAGATAAAAACGACCTACTAAATCCGATATATGTTGAAACTATACTTACATTTGTCGTTATTTTACCAACCTACAGATAAAAACGACCTACTAAATCCAATAAAAACGGCTTACTAAATCCGATCTATGTTTAAACTATACTTACCTTTGAACAACTCTAAAAGTAATCCCACCGTATGGTATACCATCGGCGTTGATAAAAAAAAATAAAAAAAATATGGCTCCGGCTATCCGGTGGAGTGGCAGGCCCTGGTAAATAACCTAAAACCAGAGCCGAAATAGGTGGAGCCACCGTGGAAAGCCGGAAACCGCGGCTGCCCGACTAAAGCTTGACTTAGTCGGACGTTGATGGTGGTGGTAGGTCACCTGCACACGCGTCACAATCTGATTCGTCTGTCTCGCTTATAAATAACCCCATGACCTGCAACCCTCAACCCCCTAGTATTTGTAGTTGTATAGTAGTAGTAGCCGTGTAAGAATATCTCTCTCTCTTTCTCTCTCATCAAAAATCTTTACAGGTAGATAGAGCAGCAGAGAGCCAGAGAGAGGAATAGGCGAAGAGAAGAATGGATTCTCTCTCCTCTCTCTTCCGCCATTTTTCTTCTGCTGCGTCTCACGTTCACACGAAATCTAGAGAGAGAAAGCTTGAGGGAGAGGTGGTGGCGGTGGTGGTGAGGTTTTTTTACGGTAGCCTCTGATTCGCTTGGTGCAGGTCGGGAACCGCCGTATCCGCCGCCGTAATCGGTGGTTTTCTCTCTCTTACTCAACCTTCGGATTCAACCGTTGCGGTGGTGGTGAGCTTCCGGATCCCGCCTTGCATCAACTGAATCGGAGCCTTCCGTGAATTGGTTGATTGATTCAAGATTTCATCAGATCGGAGCTCTGTTCGGTTTTCTTTCTTCATTTTAGTTGCTTTGAATTTTTTGATGTTGGTTTTTGCGATGATGTTTTATGAGGTCAAAGCATGTTCTATTTCTCTGTTCTGCTTTTCTTGTTTAACTGATTGACTATGAACTTTATTGATTTCGTGTTGATATGTCTTTAGTAAACATCAAAAGAATGGACAAAGGAAATTTGTTTGAAGATAGATTAATCATTTGAATTGGATCTGTGTTATTCGTGCTTCAATTTAAATTTGATCTGTTAACTTTAAGAAATGATGATAAAAAGTTCTGATTCATACGTTCTACTTGTATTTGCATTGACCTTTCGTTCTAAATCAATTCTGTGACTTCGTAATATGTTTGTTTCTGGCTTATTTTTGTGTTTTATTTCAGTTTTGTATAAGATGAAGTTGTTGCTAGTTGTGATTAGTTTGCTTCATTGCATTGAGGATGCGTTTGTTAGAATTAGATTGTGGATTGCGTTATTTGGAATTGAATATTTTGTTTGTTCTGCTGAGTGTTATGCAATTTATTTATTTTTTTTAAAGAATAATTTGCTTTTTGTGGTAGATATCCCTTGGATAGTTCTGTGTGTTGCTTTGAAAACTTGATAAGACACTTCCCCAATAAGTTAGTTCAAGATGTTATATTTAGTTTGACACAAGACAATATCCTCTATCCCACTTTTGTGTAACACATAAAATTTGGCTGATTTGCTGCCATTTGATGCGGTGAATACAATCTTTCTGATGTTTGATTTATCGTACTTAATATCATCGAAGTATAACTGTGAGCCAAAGCTGCCACCTTGCCTCTGTGATGGTCTTGTGCTGGCCAAGCCTTGTTAGGCATTCTTGGACGAATATCTGGAGCTGTTATCTGATGGTTACTCTTTTCCTTAAACGACTATCTTCGAGTCTGTTAAACATACTATTCCTAGTTGACCTGTGGTACACAGGGTCAAAACCTTGACCAACTAGGCCATTTCTCTTTCTGTGGCGAGGTACAGACTATGTAGAACAGATGATTGGCTATTCTGATTATTTGCTTATCTAGATTAAGTGTGATTATTGATGCAGCTGGTTGTTAGTTATGTTTTAGGAGTACATGTGTAGTTCAAGATTTAATTTTCGTTCGAATGACTAAATTTTGACAATTGGTTGTGTGAATGATGAAGTGCGCTGAGGAAGGCCTTGAAACATCAATCAACACAGGAAGCATATGTTTATGTATTTTTCCAGAGGTAGAAAAGAATGCAGAATCTATGCTATAGGTCTAATTTTTGGTTTACTTGCATGGGGTTTGAATTGCACGTGGGCATTAGTCTAGTTCCTTGATGATTCATTCTCTAACATATAGATTAGTTATTCCGATTGAGTAAATGTGTTATAACTTTTACTCTTTTCTGCTCTCCATACTTTGCTTGAAAGGGAGAGAGCATTAACATATTTTTAGGTTTTGTTTGAAATGTTGCAGATGAGTCCTTGATTCCATATTCAGATTATAATTAGGTCAATTATTGTTGGAAACTTTTTGGTTTTACACATAAATATGCATTCGTAATTATATCACTTTCCAAGTTAATCTAACCCCCTTTACAGTTTCATATTTACTGACTGGCATTCAGGGAGTCGATAAAATATCTATATGCAGTGTTGCTTGGGCAAACGCAATGTTCTCCATATGCGAACTTGCAAGGATAGTAAGGTACAAAATGTAGTTTGCTATCCTACTAATTCATATTCATGTGACGAGCCGTGCTGTTGATATATTTGAATTACTGATGATTTTTATTTTGTGGTTTTATGTAATCTTTTGGGCCTTGTTGTGGCGGTCCTTTAAACCTTTGGCTCCTGATTTGCCTGAGTAGAATATTTCAATGGACTACGAGATCATTTGTTTAGTTTTTTTTCAAGACATGACAGAGGAATAGCTGGTTACAAAAGCGTACTCTGCCTCTCACGCAAAGTGTGACAATTATTGTCATGTTTTCTGATCGAGACACTTTAAGCTGTTAGTATGATGCTTTATGCATGCATATATTGATGTTAACTGTATTCTTTGTAACTAAGAATATCATTAGTGGTCATTTATTTTTGGGGTCATGTTACATCGTCAACATTAGAACCCCCTCATCTGTAAACCTCTCTTACCATAAAAAATAATCTCTAACAGATATTTTTATCATGGGGACCACAGACTATTCGCACAATATTACACTCCAAATAAATGTTTTCTTTATTTATGAAAAGTAATTTATCTGTGATTGTAAATTTTATATGAACTTTTTGAAAAATAATTTATTGTTTCAAGTGGAATGATTGCGGATATTTCATAAAAAAGAGAATTCATGATAAAAATGGAAAGACAGGGCCGTATGGCTCTTCCCTCTTATTAAAAAGGGAAAGAACCTGCTCACTCAGCTCGTCCCTCATCTCATGGAGAGGCTTTTTGTCAACAGAAGGTTTTTTTTCCTTCCCCACAATTGGTGAGGAGGTTTTTAACAGAAAATTTTGCTTGGAGATAACCTGTGGGAAATCCTTTCATGTTTGTGCTTTGAGAACGTGAGGTTACTTACTTCTATCGCATTGAATATGGGCAAAGTCTAAGGCTGCTAGTTTGCTGCAGTTTTACTTTTCTTGCGTATTTAGCTGTTACATTATTATGGTAAATCAAGTTACAGAGTCAACAAAGACATTTTTTATGTTATGGCAGCACGTACCTCTCAACATACAATATAGTTATCAAGTTATGGCATGATATACTTTCCTACGTGGGCTGGCACATTCATACAGGACTAGATAACTTATATTCTCTAGTGAGTTCTTTGTTAAGATAAATGTTTTGTTTATTTTGACAAAAATTGATGTTATCGTGTACTTAATTAACTTTCCCTTTCCTCAAAAGTGACTTTCTTCCAACTTCATGAGTTAAAATGACGTTTCTTATTCAAACTTATGTGAAACAGTTCTACTATTTTGGCATCTTGCCTCGTATTTTGTTTGTTTCACTTTGACTTCCGGCTCTGTTCAAAGCTATATGGAATCAAACTTGGTAATTTATGTTTTTCAATTGTAGTCGTAGTTGGAAAATAAAGGCTCCTAACAAGTTGCTTGGCCCTTTTNTTTTTTTGACCAGGATGTTCCAAAGAGCTGTCATTCTTTTAGTAACACCACAAATCAAAATGTGATTGGGTTTAATGTATTGAAGGCTATGTAATAATTGATGATCCTTTATGTTTGACAAGACATTGGGGACAGAGGGAATATTTTGAGATACAAGTGTGTATTAACTGTTTCAATCTGGCAATCTCTAACATATGATTTAAGTATGTCGCTCATATGGTCAGTGCTTCTTGTATTTGCTCAAGAGTAGATGGAATTGGGGGGTGGGGGGACATGAGAAAGGGTAGGGATAAGAACTTTCTTGCAACTTGAGGCGTTATAAGAACTTTCTACTTCAAACTTATGTGAAATAGTTCTATATGTTTGGTATCTTTCCTTGTGCTTTGTTCATTGCATACTTCTTTAAGGCTGTTTTCCAGGTTGTATTAGTATATATGGAATCAACATTGGTAATTTTTCTGTTTGTCAAGTTTAGTCGTAGTTGGATCTTGGATGGGACAGGTATAGGTAATTTATTGTCACTATAAACAAGTTTGCATGGATAAGTTGATGCGTGCACACGAAATCCATCGTTTGCCACTTGCTAGGCCACCATGAGTTAAAAAGGGTGAAAGAGGGAGGTATTCGTGGACCATGAGTTAAAACTGTACTGCCATTATTTGTTATTGTTTGGGTGCTCAGAAAACTTCTTGCAGAAATGCGAATTACTGATGAAGAGACTTTGTTGAGGGCAATGGAAGTTGTCTGCATTGTCGCTTCATTAAAGAAGCTTTCACGTCATGATTTGGCCTGTTTCTAAAAGAACAAATGCAGCCATCCTTACATTACTTTATCTGACCGGTGGCACAAAATTGGAATTTCAATCAATCTTCAGCTAGAGGTGCGTTTGCAGGACTCTTCTACAGACATCTCTGACCTCGGTATGCATTTATTTTGATGCATTCTAGCACTCAATCTGTTTTCTATGTTTAGCTCTTTGTCGACATTGTTCTTCAGCAAAGGGGTGACAAGATTAGCTCCATGGATATCTATTATGTCAATTCCTGAGAGCTTGTGATTAAATGTTTTGTAAGGGATAGTTCTACCATGTCATGAATCTGAGTTTACAGAATTTGGTATAGCATAGAAGCTGGGTGGTGTCTTCTGCCTTTTTCTCTGGAGCAGCATGCTGAGTTGGTTTCTACTATGGATTGTCTTTGGGGTAATGCTGCATTGGATGATGTCTACAGCTCTTATGTGGGGATGCTGGAATCTTATTAGGGATTAGATCTTATGAGTTTGTTTAGTTCCACATGACATACTTGAGACTGATACAATACACACTTTTGCTTATTTGCTTGGTGTTCTGTAGTATCTTTGTGAGTTTTAAATAACTAGAAAGATAATTGTGTTACACTTTAAAAAAAATTCTGTGAGGATTACAGTGATAGACATTAGAATAGGG
>BSSO01002707.1:0-18453 GCA_030267885.1 Mesembryanthemum crystallinum
AATAAATGGATTATTTTGCGGATCGCGGATGGATCGGGTGACGGATCGGGTCGGATTCGGGTAGACATGTTCCACCCGATTACCCGATCCGTTTATCCATCCACTACCCGTTTAAATTTTAAAAAAAAAAGAAAAAGAAAATATATAAACATAAGGCCCAACCAGACAAAACAGTAACCCTAAATTTTTTTTTCTCTGTCATTTCACTCGCCGCTTTCAAGAAGGCGACTCTTCTCTAGTTCTCCTCTCTCACTCTGACTCTCGGCCAAAGCCCGCAACTGTCGTCCCTCCTCCGGCCAAAGTCGGCGACTGTTGTCCCTCCTCCGGCCAAAGCACCGCCAGGCACCACTGCGTCGTCCTTCCTCCTCCACTCGACACACTCGCAGTCTTGCACTCATAGTTCATCACTTCCTCCTTGACTCCTCCACTCAACGGTTTGTTCTCTTGAGCCCTTCAACTCTCCCATTGTTTTGATTTACTATGGTGGTCTTGTTATTAGTTATTACCCAAATCTATTATGTCGAATTGTCAATATATGATGTATCAGCGAATGTGTATGTTCTTGTTATTATGCATCTAGATTTCAAACAATAGTTTAAAATTCAGAATCCATCCCACATTTGAGTTATATAATTATGAGTTTGAAGCTTGCTTTTAGTGAAATTGGACCCTGTTTCTTCTATTACTCAAATTAATTTTATAAGTTCATAGCTTGCTAATTTATTCTAGTAGTTAATTCTAGTATTTAGATGTGCCATCTTATAGATGTTTTTTCGTAATTGTGTACTAGTTGACTAGTAGTTATATATGCCAGAGTGATGATCTATTATTTAGATATAATAGAGTGAATTATGATCTAAAGTCCACCCCAACTAGATATGCCACATGCTATTAACGTGTTGCTTGGCTGCTTGCTAATTTATTCTACCTATACTCTGCAGTTATCTTGTTTTTCCTTTAGTGCTGGGGTGTAATTTGTTAGCTAGGTCTATACTAAATACTTGATTTTAGTTTTTCCTATAGTGGATGGAATATTCGTATTTTATTTTTTGATTTGGCTACACAATTGCTTCTCTAACTTGGTTTTTGGTTATGAATATTGAATATGTGAATAGGCAACTTCAAATTTGGGAGTGTGTCATCATGGTTCTTGACACATTTGAGTCGGCATCTTCATGTCCTCCCTCAAATCCAACTGTTCAACCGTTTGAGGATTCTCCAAGTCCTACCATGCCAACTCCATCTCATCCTCAACCATGTCAAGAACCAATAATACAACAAGGTGGTCGAACACGCAAAGCTAGAAAGCTTACATCTGAAGTGTGGAACCACTTTGAGAAGGTGACAGTTAATGGAGAGGCTAAAGCAAGGTGCACACATTGTGGCCAAATGTTTACGGCTAATAGTAGGAATGGGACGTCTCACCTTAATAACCACTTGAAATCTAGTTGTTCCAAGAAGTCTATCACTACTGATGTGCGCCAGAAGATGTTAAACTTCAGCCGTCGACCGGATGGGACAACTTCATTGGAAAACCACAACTTTAGCCAAGAATTCTCAAGAAGAGAGTTGGTAAATATGGTGATATTGCATGAGTATCCCTTGGCTATGGTGGAGCATGTCGGATTTAGGAGATTCATTGCTAGTTTGAATCCAAATTTTAAAGTGATTAGTCGAAACACTTTAAGAAGTGATATTATGAAAATGTTTGGATTGGAAAAAGTGAGCTTGAAGGGTAAATTAGGGTCTCATTCAGGAAGAATTGCCATCACTACTGATATGTGGACCGCTTCTAACCAAAGAAGGGCTACATGGCTGTAACGGCTCATTACATCGACCATGAATGAGTTTTGCGCAACAAAACATTACGGTAATCAAAATCAACACATTTTCTTACTTTTAGATTATTATCTTAGTTGTATATTAATTGTATTTTAATAGTGTATTGTCTACTTTTTTTTTTTTTTGGTAGGTTTGCGTATGTTCCTTGCCCGCACACAAAAGAGGTACTTGCTCAAGTTTTGCTAGCCTCTTTTAATATGTATAACATGTCTGAAAAAATATCATCTATTGTTGTTGATAGGTGTTCAACAAATGATGCCATGATTGAATGTTTGCGAAGCAAGTTTAATGCACGATCACTTATGTTGCGTGGCAAATTCTTACACATGCGTTGTAGTGTACATATATTGAATTTGATTGTGCAAGATGGATTGAGTGTGATTGGCAAAGATGGAGATGGTGAGGGGGTTGAGAGGATTCGTAGTTGCATTGCTTATTGGACGGCTACCCCAAAAAGGTATGAAAAATTTGAGGATAAAGTTAGGTCAATGGAACTTAATTGTTCTAAGAAGTTGATACTTGATTGCAAAACAAGGTGGAACTCCACTTATTTGATGCTTCTAACTGCTTTGCCTTATCAAGAGGTATTTGAGCAGTTAAAGACTCAAAATCCACGCTTGAAATTTGACCCTCCCTTTTTAGAAGATTGGGAATTGGCTGAAATTGTGTGTGAAAAATTGAGAAAGTTTCATAAGGTAACTGAGAAGTTCTCTGGGAGAAAGTATCCTACTGCTAATTTATTCTTTGTGCAAATATGTGAAATTCAACAAGCTTTGACAAAGTGGATGTTAAATGGTTGTGATATTGTGAAGAAAATGGCTCATGAAATGATGGAAAAATTTAATAAGTATTGGTCATCTATGAATGGGCTTCTTGCTATTGGTGCTATACTTGATCCTAGGAACAAATTAGAATGTGTTGAGTTTTATTTCAATGATATTTATCGTGATGATGCTGATGGTGAAATTTTTCGGGTGAAGAGCTTGTTGTATGATTTGTTGGATGAGTATAAGAATGGTAGTGGAGCCTCAAGTATGGGTCATGGTAGTGGTTCTTCTAGTGTACTTGGTAAACGGACTCGACCTACCTCTCACCTTAATGATGATAATGTTGTTGATGTTGATGATGATGATGATGTTGATAAATGGAGAAAAGTCAAGAAGACTAAGACAACAAAGGTGAATGTAAGGTTTGAGTTGGACCATTATTTGGAACAAGGTGCACTACCTGAGAGTGATGACTTTGATATTCTCCATTATTGGAGAATTGACTCCAAGTACCCAACATTAAGAGCTATTGCTAAAGATATATTAGCAATCCCTGCCTCAACTGTTGCGTCTGAGAGTGCGTTTATTATGGGAGGTAGAGTGGTGAGTCCTCATCGCTCTAGACTCCACGTGGACACAGTAGAAGCATTGATGTGCATGCAAAACTGGATTCTTGGGGAGTATGCAGGTAAAATTGTGCCTTTATTTACATATGTATGCTTGAATTATTAATTTAAATTTATCTTTTACATGACAAATTATTTTATTTGTGAAGATTCTACTTTGAACAATGCCAATGCATGTTCTACTGTTTTGGAAGATATGGATGCAATAGGAGAGACAAGTGCCGGAAGCACTAGTGATATTATCGACATGACTTCGGTAATGTTTACTTATTGTTTTCTTATTTAATTTTATTTTCATTTTATAAATGCAATCCTTTAATTATATTTCTTCTATGTTAGGATGCGGATGAAGAAGCGATGGACTTTTGAAGAGTTTGGCTACTTCATGGATCTATTTCTATGTTGGATGTATGTGACAATTTTTTTACTTTTTTTTTTAATGATCTTTATAATATTAATGAATTGTAATAATAGTACTTGTATTAGATTATGTACTTTGTATGTTGATCGTATGGAACTTTTATTAACGCTAGTTGCGTACGATAGTTGAATGCATGACGTTTGAAACAAATTTATTAAGTTAAGTACTATTATAAAATAATTATAGGTTTTAAAAAATCATATGTGATTAAACCCGCTAATCACCCGATCCATCCGTTTATCCGCGGATGACGGATGGATCGGATTCGGATTCGCGGATTCGCGGGTGGCGGATGGACTGGATGGAGCGGATGGATTTCGCGGATGGAGCGGATCATGGTCCACCCGATCCGAATCCGATCCATCGACATCCCTGGAAAAGAGTGAGCCTTTATAAATTTATTTTGTTTAGTACGATTTTAGCTACAAAGATGTAAAAAAACCTAAAAAACCAAAAAATTAAGTTTAAACCTTGTGGTTCACTTTGACCCTTTAAGTCAAGACTAGTCTTATTTTACTGGATCGACCCATAAAAGGGGTAAAGTGCTTCAACAAACAGTAGACTAGGGCAAATCAATCAATATATATAGAGTATTTCACAATTCATAAACCTTAGGGTTTCAGAACCCTATCGCTTTTCCACACCTTTCACCCATATTTCATCATCTTTCGACTCTTATATTATGTTACGAAACTCATAATGATGATGCCAAGCAGGCAAAAAAGAAGATGAACAGGAACAGGATGAAGAAGCGAAAATTATCACACGAAAAAGATCACATTAATGAGGGAGAATCATGTACAGTTACTGATCTTTGCCCGATTTGCTACGATCATAAGTCGAGAAACGAGGTTTTTGAGGTCCAAGGGTGCAACCACAAATACTGCAAGGACTGCATTAGGGGTCACATAAATGCCAAGGTTCAAGAAAATATCCTAAATGTGAGGTGCCCTAGTGAGAACTGTGAAATTGGGATTGAGCCCTTAAGTTGTAGGGATGTTATACCCTTAGAAGTGCTTGAGAGGTGGGAGAATGCCCTTAGCGAGAGTTTGATCCCCGCTTCGCAGAAATTCTACTGCCTGTTCGAGGATTGCTCGGCGTTGTTGATCATGGATGAGGGAGAAGAGAGCGTGACATCGTCCGAGTGCCCGTTTTGTCATAGGTTGTTCTGTGCTCAGTGTAGGGTTCCTTGGCATGGGGAGTTACAGTGTACGGAATTTCAGGATTTGGCAAACAGTAAGGATAATAATGATGATTTGCTTTTCAAGCTTGCTGAGGAGAAGAATTGGAGGAGATGCGAAAAATGTAGGTATTTTGTGGAAAGGAGCGTAGGGTGTGAACATATGAAATGCAGGTCTGTTTAATTTTCTTTCTAACTCAAATTTAATTAAAAATGCTAATAATAGTTTGTTTCTTTTTCTTCTGGAGGTGGTTGTATTATTAGTTTTGTTTTTTTGGCAAACATTTTGACAGTTATATGGTTCATATTCATAGTTTTATTAGTAGTCTTGAATCAATGGCGGCTAAATTGAAATGAACACATGTGTAATGAGATGACTTCCCATCTGTACTAGTCTATAACAAATTTGTAATGCATCAACATATAAGTCGCCCCATCAGATTATGTAGATAACCATGCCCCCCATAAAGATGGATCAACATATAATTAGTTTTGATACTCTGTTTCAGGTGTGGTCATGAGTTCTGCATTATATGCGGAAGAGAGTGGCAAAGCGGGCACCAATGTGCAACTGCACCTGCAAGACATCCTACACCTGCACCTGCATCTGCACCACGCATCGGACACTTTTCGACGGTAAGAAGGGAAGCACCACCAGCAGGACTACGTCAGGGACAAATATCAGTACGACGTACGGGTCGCCTAAGAGGCCGGCTAGCTACTATTAGTGACTATAGGAGGAATCCAGAATGAGAAGATATTGAGGATGAATACCATGGTTTAATTATCAAAATCGGTTAGACAACTTCATTTCAAATGTTATAATCTAGATTTAATATTACTCCTTATTTACTGGTATTAGCTTTTGTTATTAGAATTATTGTTGACATTATAATAACAACTTATTATCAAGGTTCATCATGAAAGTATTTGGTTTGAATGTATTTCTCCGTGCAATTGGTTAGCATGTTGTAAGTACTTGTAACCAAAGCTTGTTCTGAAAAAGTAAATCAAAAGTGGAAATACTCCACTTGGGCTTCCAAGCCCATATAATATAGGAGTACACAGTTAACTACTAGCATTCATCAATCATCATAATCCATTGTTCACTTGGGCTGATAGTATTCAATGCCCATGATTTAAGCTTGCATCACGTTTATAAAAGCGTAAAATACTGCTCCTTCCGTTCTACAAACAAGGTGACGCTTGGTTTTCCAGCGTCACCTTCTTTAAAGAACGGAAGGAGTATCATTCATTTGGGCTCATTGCAAATCTTCCCAATAGCTAGTTTGCTGTTAACTCAAATTTTCCCATTAGTTTAGTTGACTAGTGTTTAACACTGAGACCAGGACTGTTTATTACCCTGTGCGATGTGGAGTGACTGCACAGGACCTCGGTTTTACATTTTTTATGACTTTGTAGGACTAGTGTAGTAAAATTTGTGTCAAAATTATAGGGAACTCATATTTAACTTTAACTTCAGCACAAGGCGTCTAAAATGTTTGAGTGACGGCCCTGACTAAGGACATGAGTATATTAAGCCCCTGCAAATTCAAAACTATTATTCCTTTATCATATTAGAATAAACAAACTTAATCCAAGTATATTTTAGCATTGATATATAACAATCATCCCGAAATTTAACTTTTCATGTGAATTACAACAATCATCCGGAAATTTAACTTTTCATGTGAATTTCCATTCGTGTTATATTTGATATACTTTAGCTAACTGACCATTTTGATATATTACCTCATTTCCCCTCCACCAAGTCCCGATGACCACCATGACCTCCACCCTTCATCTTTTAATTTTGCCCTTTTAATTGATCCACCCCATACTAAGCGTGGAAAAAAGATAATGGGAGAAGAGGAACGTGAGAAGGAGATGTAAAAGTTGAGAAGTTAGACCAAACGAGCTCTTAGTCTAATCGACAAGCCATATAAGAAGGATGGAGCAATATAAGAAGGATGGGTGAAAAGAAATGTAAAAAGAAAGCGTAAAAGTTGGTAGAAGTTAAGCCAAGCATCCTTTTGATCCTGCTAATTAAGCATATTTAAATTTTAATGATATAAAAGCTTGGTATTCTCCAATTGTATGAAACTTTAACTCTTTTGTCAATGTTTCCCTATTTCAGGAAATGTCAAATTGAGATTGAAAGAGTTGTACAGGATGCACATTATGCGGAATTTCCATCATGATTCATGAGCTTGTTTATGAGTACATATTTATGATATAAAATCTCAAAGCACATTATGATTTGCATCATGGGGTCTCTGTGTGTGTCTGAAACCATACATTCCATGGTCTACCACCAATATGTAATTAAGTTCCCATCCACTTTTACCATCATTACTTGTACATAATTTTACAACTCAATGACTCATTGTCGCCCCCCATGCAAAACAAAATAGTCAAAAGAAAAGGGTGTTTTCAACAAATTAAAGGTTTTGCCTTTAGGAATTTAAACCATGCAATAATCCATAAGACTTTTGATATTATTATTTATATAGACCATATTAGCTAGCTTTGAGCTAGATCACATGATTTTAACTATCTGCACAACTAAAATCTAATTGTTGTAGTATATAAATTTTGTAAATATTTGAAAAATTTGTCAAAAACCACTTTTTAAAATATGACTTTTTTATGCAGCCACCTTATATAATTTTTTTTTAACAAAACCACCTTATAAAATATTTCCGATTAACTCCAGTCACCTTAACCTCTTTTCCGGCGAAAAAATAAAATGAACTGACTGAATTACCCTTATATTTTGCCATTTCTGTAGATTAAATGAACCACGTGAAAGTTATATGAAGGTAGTTTGGTCAGTTCACTTTGTTTTTTGGCCGGAAAAGAGGTTAAGGTGGTTGGACTTGATCGAAATTATTTTATAAGGTGGTTTCGCTTAAAAAGGAAATTATATAAGGTAGTTGCATAAAAAAGTGATATTTTATAAGGTGGTTTCTGACAAATTTTTCTAAATATTAGAGTTTTTTTTTTTTCTGTACAATCATAAGTTCATTTTTTCACCTGGTATTAGAGCGACAAGAGCAAAACATCTCGAGTTCTAAGTTCTAACCCAACAAGTGAGTCCATTTTTTGGCGATCCCAAAAGGGCACCAATTTTCCAACCATCTGATTCAGTATAAGCTCCACAGTGAGCACCCAAAGGGCAGCAAAGACAAGAACAAGTAGTCGAGTTTGTTGGCATGGTAAAGGCTGAGCAGGAGCTCTGAGCCGTGAGCCCTGTGAGTCTGTGACTAAATAACCCCCACGTGAGACTACCAGTAGCTCAGCACTTAACAAGGAACGATGGTGTCACTCAAGACTTGCCATTTTGTCAAGCTCCACATATATTTTGCATATATTTATGTATGATCTCAACTTAATTAGATTTTGACTTTATTTAGTAATTAGATTATTGCTAGTATTAGCTAATTTCACTAGCTTATTGACTTGTTGTAAAAGTTGGGATTGGACTACTTTTGATCCAACTAGCCGTGTAAAAGAACTGATTCAGCCAATTATATAACTTGATAGTTGGAGCCTTGGAGGCTTATAAATGAACCAACACAAATAAAATATTAACCTGATAGATGGATGTTCACCAGTAGTTATACTAATAACTTAAAAAGCTAAATTATGCCCCAAAAAAGGGAAAAAAAAAAAAAGTTAGAAGTTGCTTATGAAAAAATTAAAATAGCTGAAAAATATAAAAACAAAACCTTGATCAAGTAAATTAGTTAGTTACTCATTTGAATATATGGAATGACATCCACTAATATGGATTCAAGTTGTTTTTATTAATGCCGACATGAACAAAATTTACACTTAGAAATATTCTCCAAGAAGGTTGTCGATCCAAAAAGAGAAACAAAAAAGAAATTAAGTATCATGGAAAGTAAAACAAAGTATCTAGTTCTCACGGGTTCAATCATGAATAGAAAAAAGAGAAAGCCAGAGAGCATTATTTTTTTCTCCATTCATTTCATGGGCCACATTGCCAAATGGGTATTAAAAAAAGACCCTTATGACACATAGGTATTAAAAAAAGCTCCGACCTCTATAGGGTATTAAGAAAATGAGATTAGCGCAATTTCACCATAATTTTGGTTTTCTGATCGATATCTTCATTTAAAAGATTTTTTTTTTTTTAATTTCAAACCTATTTAAGAAAATAGTTAAAAACAATTAAAGTATTTAAGAAACTCATGAAAAATAAACTAATAGGTTTTATAAATTTTTTAAAAAAAATATTAAATTAAGATTCTTGCCGGAAAACAGAAAGTGTGGGCAATTTGTGCGAATTTGTGTTTTTTAATACCCTATCTGTCATATGGGTATTTTTTTAATACTCATTTGGCAATGCGACCTCATTTCATATCAAGAACAAGAATTCAACTATTATTATGCCTAAACAATATTATTGCATAATCCAAAACCACTCGAGAGAGGTTTAAAATATTGGCAACTTGAGTAGTAGTAGGGGCTACTGACATTCTTGAGTTTGGTAAAAGACAAGTACACACAGACAATTGTCGTATTCACAACAGCATCAAATGAAACCCCACTCACAACCTTTTTTTTTTTTTTTTTTTTAAATATGCACCACATAACATTTTCACAACTTTTACATTCAATATTTTGTCCTTGATGTGATTATTGCAATAATAAATTGGGTCTCTCAATTCCTGTCATGTTGTTTTGTACGATCAAATAAAGACAAATTCTTATTTGAAACGTATCTCATCGAATTATTAAATGAAACGTATGAGTAATATGGGTTTGTGTATTGAGCCTATATTACTTATTAAAGTTGGATTAAGTGTAACCAAGTTGGTCTTGACGTAGTGGTAACTCACTTCGTCCCTTAACCGAGTGGTCGGAGTTTGATTCCCAACCCTTGCAAATGAAAAGAGATCCTTAACCATCCCTTTACCCTTAAGTGGAGCTTAAATAAGTACTAAGTGCACAATGTTTAATCACATACTCTAGTATTCATTTCAAACAACACATACACTGGTCTCAATTATCTAAATCTTTACCTTCTATCACCACCTTAAACACATAAAAATACATGTAATAGTTTCTTTAATAAACCAATAGACATAGAAAGGATCCACAAATATTTTTTTGATCTTTTCAATCACACTCTCAACGTAATAATCGAAGCTTGGATAATTGTAGACTGTAGTTACTATTTTCTTCTAATAGTAATTCCAAATCATTCTTCCATTGCTTCTTTTAAACTTGAAATTAAATTGAAAGTAAAAGTATAAATTCACTAGTGGACAAGTTAAAACTTAAACAATAAAACATGTGGTGTTTGACAAATGGTTTTTGAGTTGGTTTTTGGTAATTTAGGTTTGTTTGACCAATTTACCAGCCAAATAAGGTATTTGATAAATAGCTGCTTGAGTTGACTTTATTTCTGACATCACACAAGTTAGCTTATGAAAAGCCACTATAAATAGTTTTAAGAGTTGATGAGCTTTCTTTCCAAATATTTACAAAATATCAGCTAATAATGACCAATACTATCGGCCAATATCTACCGGATATCAGCCAACAACCAATATCACACATTTGCCAAATAGGACCATAACAGGTGATATAACTCTAAAGAAAAAAAAAAGAAAATAATAGATTTGAACAGTGTAAATAAACATAGAGGATCCCACTTCACACCTCCATGTCATCCACCTCTACCTTTTCCCACCAGAAACAGTAACTCCCACACTCACACTTCCCTGACCTGTACTCTCTGTCACTCCACTCCACTCCACTCCACTCCCCCTCACTATACTCCTTACTCCCCATTCCTCTCTCTTCTCTGAAACTACAAACCACCCACACCAACAAATCACACCCTCACAAAACCCAACCATGCCAACCTCCACCAATTCCCTCATCCTCCTCATTTTCTCTCTCCACCTCCTCCTCCTCCTCCTCCTCCCCACCACCCTCTCCTTCCCCACCACCACCTCCAAACTCGAACACCGCACCTTCATCATCCGCGTCAACCCCCACTCCAAACCCTCCCTCTTCCCCTCCCACCACCACTGGTACCAATCCACCCTCAATTCTCTCTCCTCCCAATCCCCACCACCCCAACTCCTCCACACTTACGACACCGTTTTCCACGGCTTCTCCGCCCACCTCTCCAACTCCCAAGCCCACCACCTCTCCCTCCTCCCCCACATCCTCTCCCTCATCCCCCAACAAATCCGCTCCCTCCACACCACCCGCTCCCCGCAGTTCCTCGGCCTCAAAACTTCCGACATCGTCGGCTCTCTCCTCAAGGAATCCGACTTCGGCTCCGACCTCGTCATTGGAGTCATCGATACCGGTATCTCCCCTGATCGTAAGAGCTTTCATGACAACGACCTCCGCCCTGTTCCGGCCAAGTGGAAAGGTACCTGCCCGGAGAACTTCCCCTGTAATCGGAAATTAATCGGCGCTAAGTACTTTTGTGAAGGATATGAGGCTACCAATGGTAAGATGAATGAAACGACTGAGTTTCGATCTCCGAGAGACTCCGATGGTCACGGCACTCACACTGCCTCCATCGCCGCCGGCAGGTAACTGCATTTTATGACTGTAACTGCCAATTTTGTTGATTTCTCAGCAAATTCTACTAAATTGAATTAGTAGAACCAACCCGGTTTAACATAAATTTGAATGTAAAAAAGATACCCAATTAGAGTTTAAATTTCGATTGTTAAAAAGCTCAATTAGAGTGCTAATTTTGAAATTGGAATTACTTTCAGGTATGTGTTTCCGGCGTCCACATTGGGGTACGCGAAAGGAATGGCGGCGGGGATGGCGCCTAAAGCGCGATTGGCCGTCTACAAGGTGTGCTGGAACGCCGGGTGTTATGATTCCGACATCCTCAAAGCCTTCGACACCGCCGTTGCCGACGGTGTCGATGTAATCTCCCTCAGCGTTGGTGGAGTGGTTGTCCCTTACTATCTCGATTCAATCGCCATTGCTGCATTTGGAGCTGCCGAGAATGGCGTGTTCGTCTCCGCTTCAGCTGGCAATGGCGGGCCGGGCGGGCTTTCAGTCACCAACGTCGCTCCTTGGGTGACCACTGTTGGTGCTGGATCAATTGATCGTGATTTTCCTGCTGACGTGGTGCTTGGAAATGGGAAGACGATCAATGGTGTTAGTGTCTACAGTGGGCCCGCGTTGGAGCCCGGCAAGATGTACCCACTTGTGGATGCGGGTCGGATCCGAGGTGGCGGCGATGGATACTCAGCTTCGCTTTGTTTGGACGGGTCGTTGGACCCGAATGTTGTGAAGGGGAAGGTGGTCTTGTGTGAGAGAGGGATTAATTCGAGGGTGGCGAAAGGGGAGGTTGTGAAGGAAGCTGGAGGAATTGGGATGATCATCGCTAATGGGGTTTTCGACGGTGAGGGACTGGTGGCTGATTGCCACGTGTTGCCTGCGACCGCCGTTGGATCCGCCAATGGTGACATTATCAGGAGGTATATCGCTGACTCGTCGAAACCGACGGCTACGATTGTCTTCCGTGGGACCCGGGTCGGAGTTCGGCCCGCTCCGATTGTGGCAGCGTTCTCGGCGCGTGGGCCGAATCCGGAGACGCCGGAGATTCTGAAACCCGACGTGATAGCTCCGGGGTTGAATATTTTGGCGTCCTGGACGGACCGGGTCGGGCCGTCGGGTTTGTTCTCAGATGAGCGTAGGACAGAATTCAACATTATATCGGGTACGTCCATGGCCTGCCCGCACGTGTCGGGCCTAGCGGCCCTGTTGAAGGCGGCGCACCCGGATTGGAGCCCGGCTGCAGTACGGTCGGCCCTAATGACGACGGCGTATACGGTGGATAACCGAGGGGATACAATGAGGGATGAGTCGACCGGGAACGTGTCGACGGTGATGGATTTCGGAGCGGGTCATGTCCACCCGCAGAAAGCCATGGATCCGGGTTTGGTCTATGATCTCACCACATATGATTACATTGACTTCCTTTGCAACTCCAATTATAGTGTTCATAACATTGAGATTATAACCCGGAAGAAAGCCAACTGCCGGGGTGCAAAACGGGCGGGTCATGTGGGTAACTTAAATTACCCGTCCTTGACCGCAGTTTTTCAGCAATATGGGAAGCAGAAGATGTCTACCCATTTTATCCGAACCGTTACTAATGTGGGAGATCCAAAGTCAGTGTATAAGGTGACAATCCGGCCACCAACGGGCACATTGGTGACAGTTGAGCCGGAGCAGCTCGCTTTCAGGCGGGCCGGGCAGAAGCTGAACTTCTTAGTTCGGGTCCAAGCGATGGCGGTTAAGCTATCACCCGGATCCTCCAGCACCAGAAGTGGGGCAATAATATGGTCCGATGGGAAGCATAAGGTGAATAGTCCCTTAGTTGTGACAATGCAGCAACCTCTCTAATTGTATTATCAGCAGTTTTGGTGCCCCCCCTTTTTTTTTTTTTTTTTTAGTTGAATTTCATAAAACAAAGGTTTGTACAAAAGGCTTGCACTATGATCAGAATCTCTGCAGGGTGTTTTCCACTTCAGAAAACATATCTAAACAGTGGAGTATATTAAATGAAAGGGAGAATATCTGTTGTAAGATAGAGAATCTATTTTAGGATATTTAAGTTTGTAAAAAAAAAAACGAATCGCACTGAACATGATGCCAGCAGAAATGTTAAATGTAAGGTTCTCTTTTTGGTGTATTAGTAAGTATCTGAACAACAAATTGAAAAGAAAAATTGAAAATCTTAAAGTTTTTGTGCACTTGGATTTTCTTGTTTGTTGTTGTTAGTGTGTAGTTTTGGTAGGCTTTGGATCTAGTGTAGGTTGACTGCATCTACTTAAAGCAAAAAGATTATGTGCCTTTGCATCATGTGAAATTTGGCTATCATAATTCATAGGTTGGGGACCAGAGCATCCAACAATAAATTGATAACTTCTGTTACCAATAACATAGCTTTGGGTGAATTCATTTGGAGGGGAAAGGAAAGTTGCCAAAACCTAGCCTTTAATGCATCTGGACATCTATATTGCTCAATTCCATAAATTTCAAGCTAAAATCAACTTTGTTTTTGTGTCTAAATGAAGATGCTCATCCTATCCTTCTGACTTTGGTATTGACATATACATATTGCTACTCATGAGTCATGAGTCATGAGTCTGAGTAACAATATTCTGAGAAAACATAGGTTTGTATTGGAGAATACTCGAAAGCTATTTTTATTGCACATATACTTCTCATGGCAATGGCTTCCGCAACAAGAATCGACATTGATTTGCAAGATTGTAAGCAACAGTTTCTAAAAGTTGGCCAGCGCAATATCTAATAACAAATCATATTGCTGCTCGATCTATCTTTATAGAGAGAATTATCGAAGTTGATTTTGATATAATGAAGGGGGTGATGAGTGATGACGACCATCTAATTGGAGATACTGGAGGAGGATATGGATATGTAATGTACTGTTCTGGTAATGTGTTGTGCATAATATATGCATGCTTTTGTTTCAACAGGTAAAATGTATAGCAAATTAGCGTTTCTTACCTTCATGATTAACAGCATGAGTGAAAAAAGATATTGAAAAGGTCAAAAGAGACAAAATATACTGTAGTTCATATATTTCAAGTTTTAGACAATGGGGGGCCTTTGAACCAAGACTTGATTCAGAACACTGAGTAGTCAACCATTTTTGGGTCCTACTAAGCTAGAAGGGAAGGCCCATTAAATTGAACTTTCGGCATCAATAAAGATACCCAACAAATGGAAGTTTTGAATTTTGAAAGCTCAACAAGCAAATGGTGCAAGTTTTATAGTACTAGTAGTAATTTGAAATGTTGGGAGTTGCAGCTACAGATACTCTTACTCTTTTGAAGTATCAAAAAGTACTCACTTTTAATTAATCTCTGGGTTGTGGTGAAGGTAATGAAGGTCATGAAAAGTGGGTGAAGTGTGTCTAGGATATAGGATTCTCTCTGTCAATATACATTGTGTTTGGCCTGAGTGTGTTTGTTACTTATTTTCATTTTATCGTTCAAATTTAAGATTATGGGTCTCAAATCTTCCTTGTTATTATTTCTTGTAAATTTTCATTTTGTGTACACGATGTTAAATCTAATTATATTTTGAGTACCCTTTTTTTTAATAAATCTCATTTTGGGTAGCTGTAAAATTTAAATTTATCTCATATTGGGTCATTTTACTTACGGGATTAAAATTTCTGTTAAATATTAACGTGTTATTAAGTAAAAATTCTTGAAAAAAACTATAAAAAATAATAATTACAGATAAAATTTAATGTTTTTGTTGGATTTTTAATTTTTTTAGAGACTTTTGGGAAAATTTTGGGATTTTTTCAATTATTTTTTTTTTTCCTTAATGACGCAAAATGACCCAAAATGAGATGACTTTTAATTTATCAGATACCCAAAATGAAATTATTGAACAGACAGATATTCAAAATGCAATTTATTGTGTACCTAAAATGAAAATTTTCCTTTTATTTTTCCTGGTACTTAGTGAGCTATCATTCATGGCTTTCATGCAACTATCTTTCTAACCCTCCACCGTGCCATCTCTCGTATGATAGAGCTTATGATTTGCAAACTTATGCCGGATATATGGGCTGGGCCTATAACTTCAAAACTATAAACCGAACCTAACAGATTCGCCATACCCAATTTGCAAACGGGTTAAGCCTGCCCATGGGCTTAGGGGCTTTATATCTTCTTCTTTTCTTTTTCTTTTTTTTTTTAATAAAATTGACAAAGTCATATAGCTACGCCTTTGTTTGGGCTTGGTCTGCCTCATCGTGAGCTCTTTATCTCTTTTAAAAGGGAAATTAACCAAACAAATGGCCACCATCATATTACACAACCAGTTGTACAATACGCAATTTATTGATTCAGCAGTTAGAATGATATATGCAATACAAACCAAATAATTACAATTAGCAAGACATAATTAATACTTAATACATTTTAAGGGGTTGTTTGGTTCAACAGATTGAAAAGAAACGGAATGGAATCATATTGGGGAGGGAAATGGTAATAGTTATTGTTACTTTTGTAAATTGTTTGGTTCAATCCAGTAATGGAATCATTATCCTTAATTCCCTTTCTCGTTGTTTGGTTTAAGAAGTATATCCAACAATTTTTTCTACAACTAATAAATTAAAATTCAGAATACTATATCCACATTAAAAAATTTGTTTGAAAAAAACAATACATTATAAATTATGTAGATTACAAAAAAAAAATCACAAAAAAAAAACCCTTTTTTCCTCTATGATTTTTTCACCGGTTGAATGAAGAAAAGCAAAAGTAAATGAATGAATTGTGAGAAAAATAAAGATCTAAATGAAATTAAAGAGGAAAAATCACTAAAATTTCGGATCTATGAATGAAATTGATGATTGACAAACCCTAAAGATGGGCTATAGCTATTGGATCATGGATGAATGTGGTCAAGTCATCGCCATTGCTGTTGGGCTTGGGTTATGGAAGGAGAGGAGAGAGAAAATAAGGCCGCCATTGTCGTAGGAGAGAGAAAATGAAGCCGCCATTGTCGCAGGTGAGAGAAATATGAGGTCGCCATTGTTGCAGGTGAGAGAAAATGAGGAGAGAGAGAGAGAGAGAGAGAGAGACGCCATTGTTGCAGGTGAGAGAAAATAAGGAGAGAAGGAGAGGAGAGAGAGAGAGAATTGGAAACAGAGTGAGAGAATACATTGTGCACTTGTAGCTTTACTGTGTTGTGTTTTTTTTATTCTAGTTAGAAAGGAAAATTGAAACCCTAGGGGATAGGTGGGTTTCAAATGGGCTGAATCCATTAGCCCAAGTAATGGTATTGGAAACCTTACTAAGCCAACCAAACATCTTGTAATGGAATGAGCTATCCGAATCTGTTTCCAATCCAACATTTTTGCCCAACCAAACGGGCCCTTAATGCACCAAATGCGGTATTGTCCTGCCATAATTTAAACAACAAATCTTACTATTGTCCATATGCTATGGGAGTACAAAAAAGCTGTCAAGGCTCAAACCCGGCTCGAGCGAGCCACATATATTACACAAAATCAAGGCTAGGAGGGATGAATTTTCAGACTGTCCTGTCTATGCCCTTTCTATCGATGAAGTTGATGCCATTGGAGGTGCACGTTTTGATGATGGTGTTGGTGGAGACAATGAAGTACAATGTACTATATATGCTTGAAAATTCAGGGACGAAGGCAGGAGATTACATTAAAACGGGCCAAATATCCTTATAACCTTTCGTATTTGTTTTGAGAGGGGCCATAGCAATACAACGAAAATCAAATTTTGTATTTAAAATTATGTTTTTCACTATACTTTTAAGTGTAAAATATAAACATCAGGAGGGGCCACGGTCGCCCCAGTCCCTTTAGTAGCTTCATCCCTACTTGAAATTGTGAATCAGCTTGATGGATTGGATGCTCGTGAAGACGAAAGTTGTATTTGAGAACGTAAAAAGTCTAACGTAAAGAATTTCGTGAGACGGAGGAAGTATTTTATAGTATTGCATTGAAAAATACTAACAAAAATAGACAATTCTAATATAAATTTGTCAATTAAATTTTCAGGGAACGTGTCTTCCACAAGCCATGCTCATGCATGTTTTTGTTCCTAATTACGCTCCTGTGATTGGATAAAGATTCATCTTGATGCTCATATTTGGTAGACATCAATCATCTATCTAGCACTACAATAAAAAAGAAATAAAAAAACCCAACATAGTATTAATATGGATATGAATACATTCATTGGGATTTGGGACACTTCTCAATCCTATCTCACTATATTTTACTACTCACTAGTAGTATACAGATATGGTTCATATGGATACATAGATGCCAACTAGGCAGCTACCAAGGTCAGTAAAGTCGCAAATTGTTGGGTCTAAATTGGGCTCAACAAAGAACAAATCACATAGTCGGTTGAATGAATCAAAAGTGGCCTTGACGAACATTGATTGATCCCGGCCCGTTTTATTTTTGCAGGCCTGCTAGTTTTTTTTTTTTTTTTTTTTTTTTGGCTACAAGGACGCATGCAATAGCCCACAAACCACATGCGCCGGGCAAGTCAACCCATCAAAGATAGAATGACGGGCTCAGGCAGAGGAGGGGACCCTCCCTGCAAAGAATGGTAGAGGAGGTTTTTAATCTCCCTACAATGAGGATCGAACCCCTGACCATTGGGTTGTGAGATTGGGACACTTACCAATTTTGCTCCCACCTTATCCTCTGCAGGCCTGCTAGTTACATAGTAATCTATGGTTTCATTTAGAGCTAGCTATTCATGGGCGGGACTGTCCATTAGGTCTGCCCTATCTAACCCTAAAAAGGGGCGAACACGAATAGGGTGTTCAGGTGAATTTATAAATGTCCAGTCCACAGGCCAAAAATTCATGCTGGACCAAATCCAGGCCTGCTTTAAACAACTCTAATTCCGTTGTCACAAATTCTCATATGAGGCAGCCTTATTTAGGCCTTAGGTGAGGCGGCTGATGTCATACTGATGTAAGCACTCAATATATAAACCCTACACTCAACATAAGCCACTTTTGTCTCTCCTCACAAACCAGATGCCC